>JAGDQO010002230.1:0-57417 GCA_018342035.1 Solanum appendiculatum | reverse complement strand
TGATATAAATAAGAATTTTGGCAGAGGCAGAATTTAAAGTTTATGATTTGAGTTTCTAATCATATAGAATTGTTGGGTTTTAAATTAACAGTTTATATATATCATATAAGGTTTGGACCAAAGCTACTGAATTCATTCGAACCTCGCCCTTGCTTCAGATACTCTATAGTGTGCACTCGATTTTACGATATTTTTTTTGTCATTTAGTTTCGATCATTTTTTATTATTTTTTTAAAAATGATGGCTCAATGTGATTACTGCTCCCTCCGTCATAATTTATATGAAAGTATTTGACTAGGTATCAAATTTAAGAAAGAAAGAAAGATTTTTGAAACTTCAAATCTAATTTGACAAGCTAAAAAATATGAGACTATAAATCATTTCATTAAAGGGTAAAATGAGAAGCTTAATTTTATTCTCTCCATTCTTTTTTACTTGGAACATATTAATTTGACACTCTCCTTAAGAAAATATTTATTAGAGATATATTTTATTAAATTAATCTTATTAATTATGTTTTTAAAATCTAAATTCGATTATTAGTATTTTGTGCAGTTAATTAATGTTGAGGTTAGTATTGAAAGAAAATAATAAATTTCTCTTGATTTGTTAAAATTAACAAGTAAAAAAGAAATAATATTTTTAATATAATGTACAAACAAGAAAAACATATGAAATAAGATATTACTAGTAATAAATATATAAATGTGTATTTTTTTTTGTAATGGATAAAAACAAAAATAATGTTATGATAATAAGGTAAGACAATTCAGATTCAAATATCACTTGAAATTGAATTTATTTTTTGTAGTAATGACATGTAGTTCTCTGCAAGTATATATTATCTTCCTTTTTTATTTTTTTATTTTAAAGTTGATATAAAAACTTGTTCATGGATTATATTGGGATGGTTAAATTCTCAATGCAAAGTCAAACTACTGAAGACAATTTTGACATATTAAGTAACAATTAGAGTATTTTTAGACCAAACTATTGAAGAGAATGATATTTTTGGACCAAATTATACATTTTTGTTCTTTTCACATAATTTAAGAACATTTTAAACTCTTTTTATGTTAATTAAATCATCACAAAATCCAAAAAAAAGGACATGTTTCTACACACTAAGAAAAGCAAAAGCCAAAAAACAGAAAGAAAATTAAACATTGAAAAAGCAACAAAAAAAAAAAAAAAACACAGAATGTTGAAATGATCCAACTTGATTAATGCTTCGATAGCCCCAACTTGATGAAGGTGAATGTCTTCAAGTGACAGCTATTTAACCCAAATAGAGTATTAAATTAACAACACTTACGTATAAAAGAGAAAATGAAGAAAGTTATGTACGATTATTACCTTTCCTATAGTCGCATACGCTTCACGTCTTTCATTCTCTCTGGAATCTCTTTCAGCTTTGGACAATCAAAGATATAAAGACCTTTAATGAGAGGCATTGCATTTGTGCCTAAATCCCATCTTTCTAGATTTGAAAGACTAGCAAGACAAAGGAACTCTAGTTGACTGAAGCTGTTATCACTGCACCTTATTTCTTTTCCTTCATAAGCTTTTACTAATAATTGGAGATTCCTTAGGTTTGGCAACATTCCCAATATAGGCATCGGATCTTCTGTCAGTCTTGAGAACAAAAGAGCTATCATTGTGATGGAATTTGGAAACAGAGGCAGTTTCTCTATTCTCCCTTTTAACCACAATTTCTGGAGCTTTTCACAACTATTAACAAATTCAAGGGATGGGAATGATTCATTAGATTCACAAGACAATGTGAGAGTGCTAAGGTTTTTCAAGCTGCTGATGTTGTTTAGGGAGTAAGATTTCTTAATACAATACATCCTTAATTCTCGAAGATTGACTAAATCAACAGGGTCTACATCTTTCCACTGATCACAACTAATGCCTTGAAGAACTTGAAGACTTGTGAGTTTGGTTATACGTACCCGAGGTTTTGAATACAAAGCAACTAAATGCCTTAGATTTATTAGGTCAGCTGTTTCGGGGGGTAGTTGGCACAAAGCTTTGAATACATTTTCGACACAAAGTGTCTGTAAATTCTTGAGGTTGCCAATGGACGAGGGAAGACGATGGATAGGACCTGTCAATCTTAACAACTTGAGGTGGTACAAACTCCCTATGGCATCAGGTTTAACACCAACTTCATAATATCCAAGTACAACACATATAGATGTCGAAACACATCTATATGTTGGAACACATTACGAAAATCCAGATCGAACAACATAATTGACCTCAACTTCAAATTAGAAAGATCAAGTGAGTGGTACCTTTCTCCTCGACTATGAATGCCAAGTCTGATACATGAAGAGGACTTGGAGTGCTTTCTTGGATCATAAATGTCAAAGACGTTTGCGTCGGATGCCTTTTGTATCGCAAGATCACGGAGTAAATCATGAACCCTACATGAATCAACTTTTTCCCAAAATGTGTGTACCACTTGAACCAAGCTTCGTCTTATCAGCTCATTCAAGAAGCCTTCAGCGACATCCTCCATTCTTTCTTCTCCTCTTGGTATGATGAAACCCTCTGCCATCCACAACCCTATTACGTGATCAGCATCGATCACTTGATCTTCTGGTAAAATACCAAAGTAGAGGAAACACTGCTTGAGCGCAGCTGACAAATCATTGAAGCTCAATGACAGTATGTAGGAGATTTCAATAGAGTCTTCTTCAATGTCCTTCCAAAGGCAGTCTTTCACCTTTTGCCATTCCTCTAGCCCCCATCTATGCGAAAGTAGTCCACTCAATACAGCAATTGCAAGAGGTAAGCCTCTACATTTTTCCACCATATCCTTAGCTACACTTTCCATTGCTGGAATCATTGCTCGAACATCAAGTAGTTTCCTACAAAAGAGGTCCCAACTTTCATCTTGGCTTAGGAAACGAAGTTTATGGACAAAACCTCTGTTGTCTGCTCTTTCAGCGACATCCTGTTTTCTAGGAAAACGAAAATTCTTTCCTTGTAGAAATCGGTTAAGGATCTGTCAAACTCTATATTAGGACAAGGCTGAAGAAAGAAAAATTTGTCTTTGCGAAATCACAATCAAGAGAGTTATTTTTAGCGAAGGCCAAACTATTCAAGAAGTTCGTGAAAAGCAAAAGAAAAAAGTAGTATAGTTAGGATTTCTATATATATAGAGTAACGTTGTTCATCACATCCTCATATCAACAACGTTCAAGGAGCATTGTAGAAGGTCTATGATTGTACATGGAGTATATTATTTTATTTCTCTATGTCCTGTATTAACGACGCTATATCCTTTTTCCTTAGTTGTTATATGTATAGGACTTGGTAGCTAAGATAAAGTATTGTGTGCTTTGTGTAAGTTGAAGGCAAATTGTAATTTCTTTATAATATAATTCAAGAGATGGATCTTCAAATATAAACTGAAAATACTTTTCAACTTAAATAAACATTACAAAATCAAATTAAGGACATCAAACTCAACAACACCATTATTACAACACTAAAACAATGGCCACAAAAGAAGAACAATGAATGGAATGAGACAAAAAAGATTATTGAACAAAGACTGAATCTCAGTGAATCACGACAACAAGAGTTAGACTCTAATCTATTAGCTTAACTAGTATTGTTCGTACCTCATCGAGCAATCAACAAATTCGACTTGACCTCCGATACTACCATCACAAGTAGTCATCAAATATCCTCTTGCAAGCCTAACACAAGTATCACAATCTGAATATTCTACATTTGAACTACAAGTAGCATGACCATTAGGATAAGGAGATGTTATGTAATAATCATAACCTTGTTTTGGTGTCTCATTACTTAATTCTATAAAAACATAAGACAAACTATCTGCAAATGGACCATTTTTGTCATACATATCACCATTGCATGTATGGTCCAATAATTTAGACTCTGGAAATTCACTTTTCACAAAACAATTAAAGTACCCCATGATTAAAATTATAATTAGGAATTGGTTAACACTCTAATTCTCAAAATTGAACTCATAGCTAGCTATATGTGTCTTCTATTTCTTACTCTTTTTGTTACAAATTGAGTTTAATTATTAATGACTTTTGTTTAAATAGATTTATCCATCCATTGATTTCTCCACCAATGAAAATTAATTAGTATTCCATAATTTTGGTCTAACATGCTTGTTGTAATGTTATATTTTATATAAAATGTAAAATATATATGTTGCCGGCAAAAGATCACCACTATTTCTTTGCTTTGATATAAATCCTAATGCTTGGTATAATTCTTGCAAAGGGGGGAATATTCATACAAAGATAGATCTATTAAAAGAAATTGATGATTAATATACTGATCATGCAATGTTATTATTGATATAAATAAGAACTTCGGCGGAGGCAGAATTTAAAGTTTATGATTTGAGTTTGTAATCATATAGAATTGTTGGGTTTTAAATTAACAGTTTATATATATCATATAAAGTTTGGACCAAAGCTACTGAATTCATCTTAACCTCGCCCTTGCTTTAGATACTCTATAGTGTGCACTCGATTTTACGATATTTTTTTTGTCATTTAGTTTCGATCATTTTTTTTTTTTAAACATGATGGCTCAATGTGATTACTGCTCCCTCCGTCCTAATTTATATGAAAGTATTTGACTAGGTATCAAATTTAAGAAAGAAAGAAAGATTTTTGAAACTTCAAATCTAATTAGACAAGCTAAAAAATATGAGACTATAAATCATTTCATCAAAGGGTAAAATGAATAGCTTAAAGTTATTCTCTCCATTCTTTTTTACTTGGAACATATTCATTTGACACTTTCCTTAAGAAGACATTTATTAGAGATATATTTTATTAAATTAATCTTATTAATTATGCTTTTAAAATCTAAATTCGATTATTAATATTTTGGGCAGTTAATTAATGTTGAGGTTAGTATTGAAAGAAAATAATAAGTTTCTCTTGATTTGTTAAAATTAACAAATAAAAAAGAAAATTTATTTTTAATATAATAAACAAATAAGAAAAACATATGAATTAAGTTATTACTAGTAATAAGTATATAAATGTGTAATTTTTTATTATTTTTGTAATGGATAAAAACAAAAATAATGTTATGATAACAAGGTAAGACAATTCAGATTCAAATATCACTTGAAATTGAATTTATCTTTTGTAGTAATCTCTATTACACTTTCTCTCCATTTCTTCAAGTGCACATTTAGATGAGCGACACTTGTCATATTTAAAATTTAAAGGCTTAGATTAAATTAAATTTAACAAACCTCTTAACCATAGTTAAAAAATAAATTAAGAAAAAAATCATTAATTTTGATAAGAAAATATCTATCTTTCACTAATTTTGGCTCCTCATTAATATAATTATTTTGATGATATATGTTTTACATCTCCATTAATATCATTTTCCTAATCTAAAATTAAGAACTCTTTCCGTTCTTTTATATAAATGACAAAATAAAATCATAGATAAAAATGTAATGAGATCAAACATGGGGTAAAAAAACAGCAAAATAATTAAGAAAAAAAAGACCAACTTTATTTTAAACATAAAATATTCTAAAACATTTTACAAATATTATTATACAATATATTTTCTCGTCTCCATTTTTTTTTTCATTTTTGATATTAATTTATATGCTAAATACTTATTTTTTACCCAACAATAAATAGGTTTTTAAAAACAAATTCCAGTCACAGGTGATTTACAAGATTTCAACAAAACATAAATGAAAAATATAATGTTATATGTTAAAGTAATTTAAAAGGCATGATCTGAAATTTATCTTTTTTTAATAATAAACTTTATAGATTATATCGAGTTATTAATGTGTTTTTTTAGATTATATCGAGTTATTAATGTGTTTTTTTTTATCTTTTATGTACTTTTTATTAAGGATTTTCATGTTTTCATTTGATTAAATTCTTAAATAAAATTATAACCAAATCAATTATATCAAAAAGAAATCATAAAGTATAATTAAAATAATTTTATTAATGAGTAACCAAAATTAATGAAAGATAGAGATTTTTCTTACCAAAATTGGTGATTTTTTCTTAATTTATTTTTAACTATGATTAAGAGGCTAGTTAAATTAAATTTAATCTAGACCTTTAAATTTTAAATATGACAAGTGTCACTCATCTAAATGTGCACTTGAGGAAATGGAGAGAAAGTGTAATGAAGATGAGCCAAATCCAGGAATTATTATATGGGAAAATTAGCAAACTAGTCCTAATTCCTAACATAATTAGCTAAAACATATACACTTTAAAATAATCATTAAAAATGTCATTATGTCATTATTTTAGCAAATATAATGTATCCTAATATAATTAATTTACTATCCTTTTATAGTTTTATTTCTCAAATCATGCTCACATTTACTTATTTTCATTCCACTACACTATACGATTAAAAGTTTTAAAAAAACCCACATTCTAATATTCTCTCTCTAGATTTTACCCCAAATCTCTATACTCTCTCTCTCTCGTTTCCAACAGCACTCTCTCTCTCTCTCTCTACCCTTTCCTCCATTATTTTCTCCAATTCTAGTTTACGATATTTCTTCAAAAATTTCTTAAGTAATTCGTGATATTCGTGAAAGATTTTAGCCAACTGATATAGGTAAATATATTGCGATAAAGTATCTTTTCAGATTTTGATTTATTGATTTTTTTGGTGATTTGTTTTCATATTGAAAAAATATACATTAACATTCATATATCATATATTGTTTGATTTTATATATAATTTGGTGTTTTGGCTTTAAAGGTTTTAGATTTGGGGAAAGCAGCTGATTTTCTCTATAATGTCCGAATCAAAGAGAATAACAAGTGGTATCCTAAATAATCTTCAAATTTTTGGTGATATACCCTCGTTTGATTTATGCATTACCCAATGATTGCTCGAAAATGTAGGCAATGTACATAAATAACTTTTGTATTTTGTATTATATTTCTATATAACCCATTACTGTATTCATAGTCGACTAGGATAATGTGTATCTTGTATCTTTCTGTTAAAACACAAGATTTGTATTTTTGAGAAATAGTATTCAGTTTTTATGGCTAGTGATGAAGAAAATTGTATTCAGTTAGCTCTACTATGTATCTTTTATTAGTTTGTATTCGAAATAAGAATTATATTAACCCCATTGTGTAGTTGTTTAATATTTGTATTTCATTTAAATTTTCTTTGATGTTTTCAATTTTAATTAGTATCCAAAAATGAATTGTATATATTTATTCATTTTTTTAAAGTCATGAGTTTTTTATTTATGTATTCATTATATACGTATTCATCATAATTGCATAAGTAAAATAGATTTTGTATCTTTTTTTGTCGTATTCAAAACAACCAGCTACAAAATAATATCATGAAAATTCATTCATACCAATTCCTTTAATGGATACAAAATCAAAACAGATTTTGCATTTATATTTTAAATCGTATTCACTCTCAATTCCAAATAATCAAACTAAACATTATTTATGTATTCATTATATATGTATTCATCACAATTGCATCAGATTTTGTATCTTTTTTTGTCGTATTCAAAACAACCAGCTACAAAATAATAACATGACAATTCATTCATACAAATTCCTTTAATGGATACAAAATCAAAGCAGACTTTGTATTTATATTTTAAATAGTATTCACTTTCAATTTCAAATAACCAAACTATACTTTATTTATGTATTCATTATATACGGATTCATCATAATTGTATCAAGAAAAACTGATTTTGTATCATCTTTTGTAGTATTCAAAACAACCAGCTACAAAATACTATCACGACTATTCATTCATACCAATTTCTTTAATGTATACAAACTCAAATATAAATACAAAACTAAAGAAGAAACAACCAAACACAAATACATTTCGACAACAAAAGTGTCTTTATATTAAAATGTCGTAATCATACTTTTTTTGGAATTAAAAACAAACAAAGATACAAAAAGGTCAAATATTTTCACAGATCTGACTAATTTCATTTAAAAAAATAGTAATCAACACATAAAAAATACTTGGCCTTTTTTGTTCTTCTCCGATAATCTTGACCTTTTAAACAATTGATGAAATTCAATTTGAAATACCACGAAAACAAATCGATGGAATTCAATTTGCTTATCCAATGAAAAGTGACGCAAATCCACGAAAACTCAACTACAATTTCAATTGACTTGTTTGAAAATGGATATTAGAAATATGCTGAACAATGGTGAAAGGCGTTTGAAAGAATAAGAGAGAGAGGGCACTTCGTTGGATAAACAATTGTAACATATTAGAGATTTAAGCGATTTTTACCTTTTTTGAAATATTTTATCCCATGATTTTCTCTATTCTGGTGTTAAAGATTTGTATTCTTTCAAATTAAATAAATACAAAAGGCAACCTTATAACATACTAAAATAATGACATTTTAAATAAATATTGAAAGTGTTGCCAAGGTGTCCTATAAATTCTAAAATATTACTGTTTTAAAAATTTTCCCTTATTATATTGATATTATATTCAGATCCATGGACCCACACTTCATTTTTCTTCTTGCCCTTTTGTTTCTCTTTCTCACTCTTCTTCTCTTTCTTCATTTTTCTCAATTTTTGTTTTTTTTTAAATTCTATTTTGAAATCAATTTAATTACACCCTTAGTTTATACAGATGAAAATAATAATTATTTTTTTACTAATTTGTTTTAACAGAAAATATTTTCATTATTATATAATTAAATGATATGAGCATAAAAAATTGAAGTTAATTCTTTGAATGGTCACTTATGTCCTGAAAATTGATCACTAAAATTATTTTTATTTCTTTTCCTCCCATTTTTTCTTTTATTGCACTTCAAAAAATTTCGCCTTCATATTTAGTGTGTTTCAACTTCTAATTTTAGGACCAATTTAAACATAAAAATTTATTTATAAAATAATTTTTTACTATATTTAAAAAAATGATTTTTGATCATCAAAATTTGAAAACACAATCTTTTCTTTTTGAAGATATATTTTAAATTTGGAAAACATGTTGGTATAATGTGTTTTTTCAACTCACTTTTCACTTTTGAAATTGTATTTAAGTATAATATGAACATTATTTTGAATATTTCTTTTTGCAAAAATAAAATATAACTTTATTTTCAACTCTAACTCCATATATTTCAATACAATAAAAAACATATATGAATTCTGTAGTCAAACGCCTAATAATAACAATCATAACCATGCTTTTATGTTTATAACTTCTAAATATTTAATGTGTAATTTAATAAAAAGTGTTTCATTTTGTTATATATATATATATATTCAATTGTATTTATATTAGAGATTCATTTTACTAAACTAGTTTTATTAATGATATTTTGAAATTTAAAATGTAATTATTAATATCTTATGTAGTTATTTAATGATAAAAATAATAATTTTTAAAAATATTTTCTTTTAAAATAAATAAGTAAAAAAATAAATTATTTTCATTTATATACAAATTGAGGGATCAATTAAATTGGTTTCTAATTAGATTTTGGAGAAAACAATAAAAAGAGAAAAAGGGGGAAAGAGAAAAGTAAGAAAAAGAAACAATGCCAAAATGAAAAATAAAGCATAAGTCCCATGCAGTCAAAATAAAATATTAATAAAATAATATCCTCATACAACTAGTATTATTTGTGTCTTGTAGTAAAAAATTTCGGCAAGTGGAAATGAAAGTTCCCATTGTCAAAAAGGACAATAATGTATTAAAGCTTTTTGAAATTTCCCACTTAGCCAAAGGTACTTTTTTTTTTAATTGGGAATATCTCACTGGTCCTTGATTGTCAATATCTAATGTGGTGATTAAAGATATGATTAGTGATTGTTGTAGTAATGGTAGTTAGGTACAAGCATTCAGCTAATAAAGATTCAGTCATTAAAGTATTTTATTCATTAATTGTTCAAAATACATGTTTTGTAATTTTAATACAATTTGTTGATAATTATCCTTATTTCTCAAAATATTAGGATTTTTATCGGTTAATTTTGATTACCTTATTTTTGTCATAACCGGTTGAATGTGTTCAAATATTTGTTCAGTTTAATTAAATCATTATTTTTTTTGTTAAATTACTTTTTTTACGTGCCATTGGTTACGTTCGTTACATTTTTTTAAATATTCATTTCATTCGTTACATTTGTTAATATTCATTTTGATATTTTTGCACAGTCTAAAAATACATCCAAATATGGATAAGATTTCATACACAGATATTTTATTAACCTGTGGTTTTGGCCACGGTTTTAAGATAATGGTGTTAGAGAGGAAAACGAAGAGCGCACTACGATTGTCACATAACAACGTGGGACGATCAGGAGGCAAAGCATGAAGTTCTCGAAGTAAGTGAGTTATCCAAACAATTTCAGCCGCAATATTTGCCATGGCTCGATACTCCGATTCACAACTTGAACGAGAGACACTTGGTTGTTTCTTGGCACTCCAGGAGACTAAGTTTCCATGTCACGACCCAAAAATAGACGTGATGGCACTCGTCTTATCCCACCAAGACAAGTCAGCCAAAAACCCAACTAATACAATAAATGCGGAAGTAAACTATAAATAACAGTCTTATACTTTAATATAATGCGGAAATACCTAATCGACTTAAATATACCCCCAAAACCTGGTTGTCACGTGTACAAGCCTCTAAAGTATTAGAATCGATTAGAAAGAAGTAAATAAGTCTCAAATGATATTGTCACTAAAGCATAACAAAATCATAAATATGAGTAAGAGGGTCCGCTGGGATGACAAACAGCTACCTTGCAATTCTCCACAGGAAGCCTCGGACAAGAAAAGGGGGAATAGAAAGTATCACAAAAATCCGGGCTCGTAACCTACAAAAAGATTGTAGAAGCAAGGGGTGAGTACCAAACCACGCGGTACTCAGCAAGCAAACTTCTAAACACAAGATAAGGGTATGGAATACGGGTACTCCTTACACCCCCAACCAAACCTCCACAACTACAACCTGCATAAAAACCAACCCAACCTAATAGTTCACCATTTACATAACACATAGTTCAATCATATCACTTCAACAATTACAGATCAGCAACACACAAGATAAAGTTCACCAATCACAAGTTCCACAGAAAAGTACTCATAAGTTCACAAATGATAAATATGCACAATGCAATGAAATGCAATGTCAAGTATAGTGGTGCATGTCTGACCTAACGATACACACCCGCTGTCTCTCAGTCCGGGACCCATGGGGGACATATCTGTCCATGCATCCGTCGCGGCGTGCGACACGACCCTCGATAATGAAATCCGTCGCGGCGTGTGACACGTCCCTCGATAATAAAATTCGTCGCGGCGTGCGACACGACCCTCGAATCATAGTGTCCGTCGCGGCGCGCGACACGTCCCTCAAAATGGTACATCCTCTTTAATTTCTTATTCTTTCTCAATTCACATAACACTTGTCACAACCATGTCTCAGAACCAATGCAAATAATATGTTCACATAAATAATGAGGAGATGACCATTTTCATAACAATGCACACTTCACAACAACACAATCGTGATACAACATCAACAATGAATCAATAAGCCTTTCAAACCATTCTCAACACATCACACACCAATAATTAATCACATTGCCTTTTATTACCCCTTTTTCATCATTAAAATTATTCAATATGGACAAGTCAACCCATCACCAAGTCCCATTACTCCCCGACACATACCACAAGGAAATACACGAATTCTATACACTTAACAAGGGTTGAGAAATCCACTTGCCTCAAATAATCGAACAATCACTCCGGGACTTGAGCCTTCCCCTTTCGTTTGGCTTCCAAGTTAATGCAATCTATTCACATTAGTAATGACAATAAGATTTTGTAACTAACAACACCCGTATTACCATATGTCTAGCCTAGACCCAAGAACTCACCCAAACTAAAAATCAGTTCCTAAATCTTAATGCCAATTAACATATCAACTCTTTCAATTTCTCCAATATCATAAATCTAATGGTATTCATATTATACAATACATCTAATATTCAATTACCTATTCTAATAAACCAAAATTTAAATCATAATTACAGTGAGAGAATTCATGTCAAACAATACAACTTTGAATAGCCCAAACTAATGGCTTTACCCCAAAATCGCAACTATTTTTAATATTATAACTTTAATATGTTAATTCCATCAACATTGCTACAGATGACCTGCTTAATAATCACTGCCAAATAATGGCGACTATTCTCTCATATATATATATGGCATATTATAATCATTACTAATGACCCTAACAATAATTGAATGGAATAATAAAATTTAACAATTACCTGAGGGTTTCTTTCTTCTTCGTGAGTTTGTAACAACTGCGGACTAGTACCGCCTCTCAATTATAATCTAAAACTTTTTAACCCCTTTAACTTATTTCAAACATATGAGCCGAGTGGTATAGGGTATTAAATATATTATGGACTTGGCCCATTAATTATCAACTAAAAATTAGTTATTTAATAAATAACCGTTAGTTAATTAACTATAGTTAAAAGAATATTCAAAATTCACAAAAATGACCTTCTGGGTCATTACATTATCCACCACTAAAATCATGTTCGTCCTCGAACAAAAAAATGAAAGAAGGTACCTGAAGCAAGAAAAAGCTGAGGATATCTGGCACGCATGTCAGACTCTGTCTCCCAAGTTGCCTCTCTAACTGAACGATGCTTCCACTGCACCTTCACTGAAGCAATTTTCCTGGTCCTAAGCTTCCGAACCTGCCTATCCAATATAGCTATAGGCTCCTCCTCGAAGGTCAAGTCTGGACCAAGCTCCACTGAATCGAGTGAAAGCACATGAGACTCATCAGGAATATACTTCCGAAGCATGGAGACATGAAAAACAGGATGAACTGTCGACAAACTAGGTGGCAAGGCCAGCTTATAGGCCACCTCTCCCACTTGGCTCAAAATCTCAAAAGGTCCTATGAATCTAGGGCTAAGCTTGCCCTTCTTCCCGAACCTCATCACACCCTTCATAGGTGATACTCGAAGCCAAACATGATCACCCTCCATAAACACTAAGGGTCGAACTCTCCGGTCAGCATAACTCTTTTGTCGACTCTGAGCATTCAACAGTCTATACTGAATCACACGCACCTGCTCCATAGCATCTCTAAGCAAGTCTGTATCCAAAGAGTCCATCTCCGCCGAATCAAACCAACCGATCGGAGACCTACACTTTCTGCCATATAACGCCTCAAATGGGGCCATCTGGATACTAGAGTGATAACTGTTATTGTAGGCAAACTCTGCCAAGGGCAAATGTCGATCCCATCTAGCACCAAAATCAATCACACAAGCTCGAAGCATATCCTCCAACACCTGAATCGTCCGCTCGGACTGACCATCTGTCTGAGGGTGAAAAGCTGTACTCATATCTAACTGAGTACCCAAACCATGTTGTAATGCCTTCCAGAAATGGGAAGTGAACAATGAACCTCGATCAGATATAATAGAAATTGGAACTCCATGTAGTCGCACAATCTAACTGATATAAAGTTCGGCTAACTTCTCCGCTGTATACTTCACCCGAACAGGAATGAAATGGGCAGACTTGGTCAGTCTGTCAACAACAAGCCAAATGGAGTCATAACCACCCACTGTGGTAGGCAAACCCACCACAAAGTCCATAGTGATCCGCTCCCACTTCCAAGTAGGAATAGGCATCCTCTGAGATATACCCCCGGGCCGCTGGTGCTCACACTTGACCTGTTGGCAAGTCAAACACCTAGAGACAAAATCTGCAATATCCCTTTTCATGCCACACCACCACTAATGCTGGCTTAGATCATGATACATCTTCGCTGCTCCCGGATGGATGGAATATCGAGAACAATGGGCCTCATTAAGAATCAATCTAATCAACTCTCCCGTCTTGGGGACACAAATCCTACCTCCAATCCTCAAGACACCATCAGAATCAAGGACAGCCTCCTTAGCTTCCCCTCTCAACACTTTGTCTCGAATGAGACATAGCTTCTCATCATCAAACTGGTGCTCACGGATTTGCTCGACTAAAGAAGACCGAGCCTCAATAAAAGCAATCATACCATCACTCTTCTCTGAAATCTGCAACCGGACAAGACTGTTAGCTAACCTCTGAACATCTCTGGCCAACGGTCTCTCCTCAATACTAAGCGCAACAAGACTCCCCATGCTAGGAGTCTTCCTACTCAAAGCATCGGCCACCACATTGGCCTTCCCCGGATGATATAGAATGGTCACATCATAGTCCTTCAGTAGCTCAAGCCATCTACGTTGCCTCAAGTTCAAATCCCTCTGACTGAAGATGTACTGAAGACTCCGATGATCAGTGAAGATCTCACAATGCACCCCATACAAATAGTGACGCCATAACTTAAGTACAAAGACTACGGCCGCTAACTCCAAATCATGAGTAGGGTAGTTCTTCTCATGGGACTTTAGCTGCCTAGAAGCATAAGCAATCACTTTCCCCTTCTGCATCAATACACCACCCAAACCGACTCCCGAAGCATCACAATAAACAGTAAAGTCCACGTCCTCCTCAGGTAGAGTCAATACAGGAGCCGAAGTCAATAAAGTTTTGAGCTTCTGAAAGCTCTCCTCACACTCATTGGACCACTGAAAACCCACACTCTGTCGAGTAAATCTAGTCAATGGAGCTGCAATAGTAGAGAAATCCTGAATAAACTGTCGGTAATAACCTGCCAATCCCACAAAACTTCGAATCTCGGTAGGAGAAGTAGGTCGCGTCCAGCCTTTAACTGCCTCAATCTTAGCTAGATCTACTCTAATACCCTCCTTGGACACCACGTGTCCTAAGAATATCATAGAATTAAGCCAGAACTCGCACTTTAAGAATTTGGCATACAACTTCTCTTCTCTCAACTTCTGAAGTACAATCCTCAAGTGTCGAACATGGTCCTCCTCAGTCTTGGAGTAAACCAAAATATCATCGATGAAGACAATCACGAAAGAATCGAGGTATGGTCGAAACACCCTGTTCATCAACTCCATGAATGCTGCAGGGGCATTAGTCAACCCAAAGGACATCACTAGGAACTCATAATGCCCATATCGAGTCCGAAAAGCTGTCTTAGGAATATCTGATGCCCTAATCTTCAACTGATGATACCCGGACCTCAAATCAATCTTAGAGAATAACGATGCTCCCTGAAGCTGATCAAATAAGTCATCAATACGCGGAAGAGGATACTTATTCTTTACCGTTACCTTGTTCAACTGTCTGTAATCAATACACATCCTCATAGTCCCGTCCTTCTTCTTCACAAACAACACAGGGGCACCCCAAGGTGACACACTGGGGCGAATAAACCCCTTACTCAACAGATCCTGCAATTGATCCTTCAACTCTTTCAACTCTGCTGGAGCCATACGGTAAGGAGGAATAGAAATGGGCTTAGTGCCCGGCTCCAAATCAATAGCAAAATCAATATCCCTGTCGGGAGGAATATCTGGAAGATCAGAAGGAAACACATCTGGAAACTCCTGAATTACGGGAATGGAATCCATGGGAGGTGGTTCAATACTAGTGTCCCGAATGAAGGCTAAGTAAGACAAACACCCTCTCTCCACCAATCTCTGAACACGAATGAAAGAGATGACCTTGCTAGGATAAGAGCCACTAGCACCCTTCCACTCAACCCTCGGAACACCAGGCATTGCTAAGGTTATAGTCTTAGCATTACAATCAAGAATAGCATGATAAGGGGAAAGCCAATTCATACCTAAGATGACATCAAAATCTACCATCCCCAAAATGATTAAGTCTACCCTAGTGTCATACCCCGCCAAAGAAACAAGACAGGATCGATACACTCGATCCACCACTAAGGGCTTACCTATGGGTGTAGAAACACGAATAGGTACAGGCATGCTATCACACATCATATCAAACTCAGCAGCAAAATAGGTAGACACATAAGAGAATGTAGATCCCGGATCAAACAATACAGACGCAGATCGATGACATACTGGGATAATACCTGTAATAACAGCATCAGAAGTCTCCGCCTCGGGCCTCCCCGGGAAAGCATAACACTGGCCTCCTCTGCCATCCCCAGCCTGGGTGGTACCTCTACCCCCACTCTGCTGAGCTGCAGTACCACTACCAGAAGCTCTACCGCCTCTTCCTTACTGAACTCTGCCTCTGCCTCTGCCCTGTGGTATCGGTGGTCTAGACTGAAATGAAGAACTAGGTTGGGGTCCTCCACGACCCTTCTGGAAAGTACACTGTCGCATCAGGTAATCGGGATCTCCACAACTAAAGCAAAACCTCTGACTCGGGAACTGCTGTGCAGATCCTGAAAACCCATTGTTATTGCCTCACCCGGTAGGTCGTTGTTGTGAACCGTACGAGCCCTGACCCGCGCTATAAGAACCACGAGATATCTGACCACCCTCGAATGTCGGCATAGATGCATGAACGGGTCCCCGATGCTGAAAAGAACCACTCCTTCGGTGTGATCCCCTGCCTCCTGACGAGGCACCATGAAACTGACCTGATGTACGGGCCTTCTTAGGGTCCCCAAACTCCTCTCTCTCCATCAATTCTGCTTCTTTGGCGGCGCTTACAATGGACTGGAAGGAAGCCCCCCCTCGAGATGCCCTAAACACGGCCGATCTGATAGAGAAAGTCAACCCCCTCACAAATCTACGGATCATCTCCGTCTCATCTGGAATAATGGCCAAAGCATGCCTAGACAGCTGGCAAAAACGAGCCTCATACTCTGCAACAGATGAGTTGTCTTGTCTCAAATTCTCGAACCTCAAGCGACTCTCCTCTCTCACGCTCCAAGGGATGAAGCGGTCATGAAAGGCACCGGAAAATGTCTCCCATGTCACTGGAGGAGATCCAACTGGAAAAGACCCCGAATAAACTCTCCACCACTCTTTTGCTGGCCCATGAAGCTGGAGTGTAGCATACCGAACCCCATGTGACTCAGCTAACCCAACCACCTCTAGCAACTCTCGGCATGTAGTCAGAAACTCATGAGCGTCCTCGCTCTTCCCACCCTGAAACTGAGGTGGGTCCATCTTCCGGAATTTCTCATACCTGCGCTGCTCATCCTCTGTCAAAACAACCAACGGTGCACCCTGGCCTCCAACTGCTGGTGCAAGATCATTTCTAACCATGGGATCCACTGGTGGCTGTCCCACCGGATCCTGAATAACTGGAGCTTGTCGCTGCTCTTGGGTCTGAGCACCCACTCTAGGCTGAGAGTCTTGTGATGTGCCGGCCGCACCACCACCCTGAGAAAAGCTTTCAAGCACATTCAAAACCCTCAGTAAGGTATCCTGAAGCAAAGGTGTGGATGCTGGCTCTGGAGGAACCTGGTCCTCTCTGTTATCAATCTGAGGCTCTGGAGAGACCTCTCTAGCACGACCCCTTGTTGGTGCCGCTCCACGGGCATGACCTCTGGCTAACGCCGCTCCACGGGCACGACCTCTAGCTCGGGCTCTACCCCTACCCCTAGCTGGGGCCTCAACAATTGTCTCAGGGACAGCCTCCCCTCTACCACCAGTAACAGTAGCTCTAGTCCTCATCATCTGTCATAAGAATAGATGATAACTCAGTACTAAAGAAGGTAATCACGCACGATGAGAAGGAATGAACAAAAAGAAAGAAGTTTCCTAACAGTCTTCATTGCCTCTCAAAGATAAGTACAGACGTCTCCGTACTGATCCTCCAGACGCTACTTAGACTCGGCTTGTATACACGTGAGACCTATGAACCTGGAGCTCTGATGCCATTTTGTCACGACCCAAAAATAGACGTGATGGCACTCGTCGTATCCCACCAAGACAAGTCAGCCAAAAACCCAACTAATACAATAAATGCGGAAGTAAACTATAAATAACAGTCTTATACTTTAATATAATGCGGAAATACCTAATCGACTTAAATATACCCCCAAAACCTGGTTGTCACGTGTACAAGCCTCTAAAGTATTAGAATCGATTAGAAAGAAGTAAATAAGTCTCAAATGATATTGTCACTAAAGCATAACAAAATCATAAATATGAGTAAGAGGGTCCGCTGGGATGACAAACAGCTACCTTGCAATTCTCCACAGGAAGCCTCGGACAAGAAAAGGGGGAATAGAAAGTATCACAAAAATCCGGGCTCGTAACCTACAAAAAGATTGTAGAAGCAAGGGGTGAGTACCAAACCACGCGGTACTCAGCAAGCAAACTTCTAAACACAAGATAAGGGTATGGAATACGGGTACTCCTTACACCCCCAACCAAACCTCCACAACTACAACCTGCATAAAAACCAACCCAACCTAATAGTTCACCATTTACATAACACATAGTTCAATCATATCACTTCAACAATTACAGATCAGCAACACACAAGATAAAGTTCACCAATCACAAGTTCCACAGAAAAGTACTCATAAGTTCACAAATGATAAATATGCACAATGCAATGAAATGCAATGTCAAGTATAGTGGTGCATGTCTGACCTAACGATACACACCCGCTGTCTCTCAGTCCGGGACCCATGGGGGACATATCTGTCCATGCATCCGTCGCGGCGTGCGACACGACCCTCGATAATGAAATCCGTCGCGGCGTGTGACACGTCCCTCGATAATAAAATTCGTCGCGGCGTGCGACATGACCCTCGAATCATAGTGTCCGTCGCGGCGCGCGACACGTCCCTCAAAATGGTACATCCTCTTTAATTTCTTATTCTTTCTCAATTCACATAACACTTGTCACAACCATGTCTCAGAACCAATGCAAATAATATGTTCACATAAATAATGAGGAGATGACCATTTTCATAACAATGCACACTTCACAACAACACAATCGTGATACAACATCAACAATGAATCAATAAGCCTTTCAAACCATTCTCAACACATCACACACCAATAATTAATCACATTGCCTTTTATTACCCCTTTTTCATCATTAAAATTATTCAATATGGACAAGTCAACCCATCACCAAGTCCCATTACTCCCCGACACATACCACAAGGAAATACACGAATTCTATACACTTAACAAGGGTTGAGAAATCCACTTGCCTCAAATAATCGAACAATCACTCCGGGACTTGAGCCTTCCCCTTTCGTTTGGCTTCCAAGTTAATGCAATCTATTCACATTAGTAATGACAATAAGATTTTGTAACTAACAACACCCGTATTACCATATGTCTAGCCTAGACCCAAGAACTCACCCAAACTAAAAATCAGTTCCTAAATCTTAATGCCAATTAACATATCAACTCTTTCAATTTCTCCAATATCATAAATCTAATGGTATTCATATTATACAATACATCTAATATTCAATTACCTATTCTAATAAACCAAAATTTAAATCATAATTACAGTGAGAGAATTCATGTCAAACAATACAACTTTGAATAGCCCAAACTAATGGCTTTACCCCAAAATCGCAACTATTTTTAATATTATAACTTTAATATGTTAATTCCATCAACATTGCTACAGATGACCTGCTTAATATTCACTGCCAAATAATGGCGACTATTCTCTCATATATATATATATGGCATATTATAATCATTACTAATGACCCTAACAATAATTGAATGGAATAATAAAATTTAACAATTACCTGAGGGTTTCTTTCTTCTTCGTGAGTTTGTAACAACTGCGGACTAGTACCGCCTCTCAATTATAATCTAAAACTTTTTAACCCCTTTAACTTATTTCAAACATATGAGCCGAGTGGTATAGGGTATTAAATATATTATGGACTTGGCCCATTAATTATCAACTAAAAATTAGTTATTTAATAAATAACCGTTAGTTAATTAACTATAGTTAAAAGAATATTCAAAATTCACAAAAATGACCTTCTGGGTCATTACATTATCCACCACTAAAAATGGAGTATCCATAAGTAGAGCGGCGAGTTTCTAGACATCGAGCCCAATCAGCATCCGAGTAACCAAGGATGGAGACATCTTTCGGCTTGGTGAACAGCAAGCCATAGGCAAGTGTGCCTTTAACATACCGAAGTATGCGCTTGACAGACTGGAAATGAGAAACAGTTGGTGTCTGTAAGAACTGACTAACCTGATTCACTGCATATGAAAGATCCGGGCGAGTAATTGTGAGATACTGCAATGCACCAACTAGAGAACGATATTGTGTTGGATCTTGAAAGGGATCACCAGTGGTGAGGAACAGGGTCCACTTATCATTTATGTGATTAAAGTTTAGAAAAGAAGAAACATGACCATGTGGTTCTTAAAAAAAGAGAATTAGGATTAGACAAACGGGGGGAAATTTTATTACCTTGTACTAGTTGGTACGAGGAATTATTATATGGGAAAATTAGCAAACTAATCATAATTCCTAACATAATTAGCTAAAACATCTACACTTTAAAATAATCATTAAAAATGTCATTATTTTAGCAAATATAATGTATCCTAATATAATTAATTTACTATCCTTTTATAGTTTTATTTCTCAAATCATGCTCACATTTACATATTTTCATTCCACTACACTATACGATTAAAAGTTTAAAAAAAATCCACATTCTAATATTCTCTCTCTAGATTTTACCCCAAATCTCTATACTCTCTCTCTCGTTTCCTACAACACTCTCTCTCTCTCTACCTTTTCCTCCATTATTTTCTCCTATTCTAGTTTACGATATTTCTTCAAAAATTTCTTAAGTAATTCGTGATATTCGTGAAAGATTTTAGCCAACTGATATAGGTAAATATATTGCGATAAAGTATCTTTTCAGATTTTGATTTATTGATTTTTTTCTGATTTCTCGCGAAAGTTGATTTTTTTGGTGATTTGTTTTCATATTGAAAAACTATACATTAACATTCATATATCATATATTGTTTGATTTTATATATAATTTGGTGTTTTGGCTTTAAAGGTTTTAGATTTGGGGAAAGCAGCTGATTTTCTCTATAATGTCCGAATCAAAGAGAATAACAAGTGGTATCCTAAATAATCTTCAAATTTTTGGTGATATACCCTCGTTTGATTTATGCATTACCCAATGATTGCTCGAAAATGTCGGCAATGTACATAAATAACTTTTGTATTTTGTATTATATTTCTATATAACCCATTACTGTATTCATAGTCGACTAGGATAATGTGTATCTTGTATCTTTCTGTTAAAACACAAGATTTGTATTTTTGAGAAATAGTATTCAGTTTTTATGGCTAGTGATGAAGAAAATTGTATTCAGTTAGCTCTATTACGTATCTTTTATTAGTTGTATTCGAAATAAGAATTATATTAACCCCATTGTGTAGTTGTTTAATATTTGTATTTCATTTAAATTTTCTTTGATGTTTTCAATTTTAATTAGTATCCAAAAATGAATTGTATTTATTTATTCATTTTTTTAAAGTCATGAATTTTTTATTTATGTATTCATTATATACGTATTCATCATAATTGCATAAGTAAAATAGATTTTGTATCTTTTTTTGTCGTATTCAAAACAACCAGCTACAAAATAATATCATGACAATTCATTCATACCAATTCCTTTAATGGATACAAAATCAAAACAGATTTTGCATTTATATTTTAAATCGTATTCACTCCCAATTCCAAATAATCAAACTAAACATTATTTATGTATTCATTATATATGTATTCATCACAATTGCATCAGATTTTGTATCTTTTTTTGTCGTATTCAAAACAACCAGCTACAAAATAATAACATGACAATTCATTCATACCAATTCCTTAATGGACACAAAATCAAAACAGACTTTGTATTTATATTTTAAATAGTATTCACTTTCAATTTCAAATAACCAAACTATACTTTATTTATGTATTCATTATATACGGATTCATCATAATTGTATCAAGAAAAACTGATTTTGTATCATCTTTTGTAGTATTCAAAACAACCAGCTACAAAATACTATCACGACTATTCATTCATACCAATTTCTTTAATGTATACAAACTCAAATATAAATACAAAACTAAAGAAGAAACAACCAAACACAAATACATTTCGTCCACAAAAGTGTCTTTATATTAAAATGTCGTAATCATACTTTTTTTGGAATTAAAAACAAACAAAGGTATAAAAAGGTCAAATATTTTCACAGATCTGACTAATTTCATTTAAAAAAACAGTAATCAACACATAAAAAATACTTGGCCTTTTTTTGTTCTTCTCCGATAATCTTGACTTTTTAAACAATTAATGGAATTCAATTTGAAATACCACGAAAACAAATCGATGGAATTCAATTTGCCTATCCAATGAAAAGTGACGCAAATCCACGAAAACTCAACTACAATTTCAATTGACTTGTTTGAAAATGGATATTAGAAATATGCAAAACAATGGTGAAAGACGTTTGAAAGAATAAGAGAGAGAGGGCACTTCGTTGGATAAACAACTGTAACTGATTAGAGATTTAAGCGATTTTACCTTTTTTGAAATATTTTATCCCATGATTTTCTCTATTCTGGTGTTAAAGATTTGTATTCTTTCAAATTAAATAAATACAAAAGGCAACCTTATAACATACTAAAATAATGACATTTTAAATAAATATTGAAAGTGTTGCCAAGGTGTCCTATAAATTCTAAAATATTGCTGTTTTAAAAAATTTCCCTTATTATATTGATATTATATTCAGATCCATGGACCCACACTTCATTTTTCTTCTTGCCCTTTTGTTTCTCTTTCTCACTCTTCTTCTCTTTCTTCATTTTTCTCGATTTTTGTTTTTTTTTTAAATTCTATTTTGAAATCAATTTAATTACACCCTTAGTTTATACAGATGAAAATAATAATTATTTTTTTACTAATTTGTTTTAACAGAAAATATTTTCATTATTATATAATTAAATGATATGAGCATAAAAAATTGAAGTTAATTCTTTGAATGGTCACTTATGTCCTGAAAATTGATCACTAAAATTATTTTTATTTCTTTTCCTCCCATTTTTTCTTTTATTGCACTTCAAAAAATTTCGCCTTCATATTTAGTGTGTTTTCAACTTCTAATTTTAGGACCAATTTAAACATAAAAATTTATTTATAAAATAATTTTTTACTATATTTAAAAAAATGATTTTTGATCATCAAAATTTGAAAACACAACCTTTTCTTTTTGAAGATATATTTTAAATTTGGAAAACATGTTGGTATAATGTGTTTTTTCAACTCACTTTTCACTTTTGAAATTTTATTTAAGTATAATATGAACATTATTTTGAATATTTCTTTTTGCAAAAATAAAACATAACTTTATTTTCAACTCTAACTCCATATATTTCAATACAATAAAAAACATATATGAATTCTGTAGTCAAACGCCTAATAATAACAATCATAACCATGCTTTTATGTTTATAACTTCTAAATATTTAATGTGTAATTTAATAAAAAGTGTTTCATTTTGTTATATATATATATTCAATTGTATTTATATTAGAGATTCATTTTACTAAACTAGTTTTATTAATGATATTTTGAAATTTAAAATGTAATTATTAATATCTTATGTAGTTATTTAATGATAAAAATAATAATTTAATATCCAATGAAAAATAAAGCATAAGTCCCATGCAGTCAAAATAAAATATTAATAAAATAATATCCTCATACAACTAGTATTATTTGTGTCTTATAGTAAAAAATTTCGGCAAGTGGAAATGAAAGTTCCCATTGTCAAAAAGGACAATAATGTATTAAAGCTTTTTGAAATTTCCCACTTAGCCAAAGGTACTTTTTTTTTTAATTGGGAATATCTCACTGGTCCTTGATCGTCAATATCTAATGTGGTGATTAAAGATATGATTCGTGATTGTTGTAGTAATGGTAGTTAGGTACAAGCATTCAAATATTTGTTCAGTTTAATTAAATCATTATTTTTTTTGTTAAATTATTATTTTTACGTGACATTGGTTACGTTCGTTACATTTTTTTTAATATTCATTTCATTCGTTACATTTGTTAATATTTATTTTGATATTTTTGCACAGTCTAAAAATACATCCAAATATGGATAAGATTTCGTACACATATATTTTATTAACCTGTGGTTTTGGCCACGATTTTAAGATAATGGTATTGTACTATTGGTGGTTTTCAATTTTCTATTTAAGCAATAGCTTGGTCATTAAGTTAGTGGTGGTGGATAAGATTTTAGAGATAATTTTTCAAATTTTTAGTGTTTAATAAATTCTTTTAGTGTTCATAATTTTCCGATGCGCTTGTCGCCGGAGTTCCGCCGTAATCCGGCGAGTCCACCACCAAAGCCCCATTTCCTATACCTCCAGACGCCTTCTCCCTTCCTTTCTCCATTTCCGACCGAAACACGAGCTTCTACCACCGCACTGATGCAATTCCGACCAGCGGCAAACCCCAACCAAAAGCCATTTTATATTTTTGATAATTTTGAATATTAGTTACTTTGATTATTAGTTAAAATTGGCCAATGAAAAAATATCTCCATCGGTTTTAGAGGCCTCCTATGTTCATAAGACGGATTGTTATTTTTAAATAATTATTTGATTCATTTATTTTTATTTATATTTATTTGTTACTAACACTTTTACTAAGTGTCTTTACAGGTACCCGGAGTTGCTTTCCAAGGAAGCTATTCGAATGAAATTTGAATTATATTTTTTATTCATTGTTGTATATATTATTGACGTTAGGCAAATTTAGGCCGTTTCTTATATTATCGTTTTACTTTATTATTTGTTTATATTTCATATTCATTATACTTGTATATTATTGTTATCTCCTCCTCAATTTGAAAAAATGAATTCTGTCGGGACCCACAATTGTGGATTTCGAAGGATGCCTAATACCTTCCCTTCGAAATAATTTGAACTCTTACCTAGAATCTATTGGTTTCATAGACATTATTTTAATTTAGTTAATTAATTGGTTTCCTAGTTTATCCCAAAAATTAGGTGGCGACTTCCTTTCACTTTTAAACCTTTTCCCTTTATTTCTTTTAAATTCTTTTTAAATTGAATTATTTTTTGAGTCACCGCGACGTTACTCAGGGATGTCAACAATTCATCTGTTGATTTTTGGTGTGTCCCTAATCTCTATCTCATTTCGTTCATCTTTTTTTGTCTTTCCATTGTTTTGTTGTTGTAATGTGATCTCTTATGTTTGTTAAAGTTGCAAGAATTTTCCAGTTTATGTCAGAAGATTCAGTACTACTCACTACTAGTTATCTAATTTAAGTTAAACAAAGAGGAACTTGAAAAATATTAGTTTATAACTCCGTAACTTAAAAGACTAAAATCCAGAGTGTTTAATTACAAGAGAAAAATGAAAACAAGAAGGAATTTTCCACTATAATGGCACATGTGCTCTCTCCCTCTTGTTTTATTTGGTCTCCTTCATATGGGATTCTCTCCCCTTTTTGTCTAACCCGTTGACCCCATTTCCTCCGCAATTGCCTTGTCGTACACATTTATTTTGTGCTTGCCTTTCCCAACATATAGATGCCCATAAAAAAAAGTGGTGATTCAGCAAGATTGGTGAGAGCTGCTTATTAGCAAAAAATTTGGCATATATGTCTGCAAAGAAATGGATGAATATTATAGAGAAGATGTCCATTAATAAGATATTAGGAAAATAGTCTCTCTTTGGTTCTTGGTCGATCAAGAGTAGAGGATTTGTTTACACATCTTTGCCTTGGCTGACAAAATTCCTCCAATTCTCAGAGTAGTTCCTGTACCTTTCTTACCAAATGTATAGTCTATGTCTTTCTCTTTTTGAGACAAATTGAGTTTAATTATTAATGACTTTTGTTTAAATAGATTTATCCATCCATTGATTTCTCCACCAATGAAAACTAAGTATTCCATAATTTTGGTCTAACATGCTTATTGCAATGTTATATTATATAAAATATATTTGTTGCCGGTAAAAGATCACCACTATTTCTTTGCTTTGATATAAATCCTAATGCTTGGTATAATTCTTGCAAAGGGGGGAATATGAACAAAGATAGATCTATTAAAAGCAATTGATGATTAATATACTGATCATGCAATGTTATTATTGATATAAATAAGAACTTCGGCGGAGGCAGAATTTAAAGTTTATGATTTGAGTTTCTAATCATATAGAATTGTTGGGTTTTAAATTAACGGTTTATATATATCATATAAGGTTTACTCAATTAAACGTAGGTTAATTTCCTGAAAGAGAAAATCACCCAATTCTTGAACTGCAAATGACTCAAAGGCATCAGCCATCTTCAGGAATACTACTTTTGATTGCAAAAAAGATATATTGAAATACAAGTTGAAAAATGGGAGATAGAGATCTTATACACTCAGAAGCAATAGACATAAAAGTAATAACAAATAATTAATGTGTTCAAAGGGTCCACTTATGTGATTAAAGTTTAGAAATAAAGAAACATAACCATGTGGTTTTTTTAAAAAAAAAAAGAACTTACGATTAGACAACCATTATCAAAAAGGATAAAGTTGCAAGCTAAGTGAAAGGTACATTTTAAAAAAAAAATGCATTAATGCTTTCTAGAAATATGTATTATCTTCTTCACTATCAAGTTAATAGGTAAGGACAATGAAGAAAGTTAAGTGAAAGGAACGTAACATATATAAAGAAAAGTCTTAAAAAATTAAAGCAACTTCAACAATCATCGCACAACTTGTGGAAAAATATATATTCAGAAAAGACAAAAAAAATTAAAGCATCTTCCACCATCATTACACAACTTGTGGAAAAAAATATGAGAATATAACAAACTAAAGAAACTTATAGGCTTAAGTATTGTGTATAGGACTTGGTAGCTAAGATAAAGTATTGTGTGCTTTGTGTTAGTTGAAGGCAAATTGTAATTTCTTTATAATATAATTCAAGAGATGGATCTTCAAATATAAACTGAAAATACTTTTCAACTTAAATAAACATTACAAAATCAAATTAAGGACATCAAACTCAACAACACCATTATTACAACACTAATACAATGGCCACAAAAGAAGAACAATGAATGGAATGAGACAAAAAAGATTATTGAACAAAGACTGAATCTCAGTGAATCACGACAACAAGGGTTAGACTCTAATCTATTAGCTTAACTAGTATTGTTCGTACCTCATCGAGCAATCAACAAATTCGACTTGACCTCCGATACTACCATCACAAGTAGTCATCAAATATCCTCTTGCAAGCCTAACACAAGTATCACAATCTGAATATTCTACATTTGAACTACAAGTAGCATGACCATTAGGATAAGGAGATGTTATGTAATAATCATAACCTTGTTTTGGTGTCTCATTACTTAATTCTATAAGAACATAAGACAAACTATCTGCAAATGGACCATTTTTGTCATACATATCACCATTGCATGTATGGTCCAATAATTTAGACTCTGGAAATTCACTTTTCACAAAACAATTAAAGTATCCCATGATTAAAATTATAATTAGGAATTGGTTAACACTCTAATTCTCAAAATTGAACTCATAGCTAGCTATATGTGTCTTCTATTTCTTTCTCTTTTTGTTACAAATTGAGTTTAATTATTAATGACTTTTGTTTAAATAGATTTATCCATCCATTGATTTCTCCACCAATGAAAATTAATTAGTATTCCATAATTTTGGTCTAACATGCTTGTTGTAATGTTATATTTTATATAAAATGTAAAATATATATGTTGCCGGTAAAAGATCACCACTATTTCTTTGCTTTGATATAAATCCTAATGCTTGGTATAATTCTTGCAAAGGGGGGAATATTCATACAAAGATAGATCTATTAAAAGCAATTGATGATTAATATACTGATCATGCAATGTTATTATTGATATAAATAAGAACTTCGGGCAGAATTTAAAGTTTATGATTTGAGTTTCTAATCATATAGAATTGTTGGGTTTTAAATTAACAGTTTATATATATCATATAAGGTTTGGACCAAAGCTACTGAATTCATCTTAACCTCGCCCTTGCTTTAGATACTCTACAGTGTGCACTCGATTTTACGATATTTTTTTTTGTCATTTAGTTTCGATCATTTTTTATTATTTTTTTAAACAAGATGGCTCAATGTGATTACTGCTCCCTCCGTCCTAATTTATATGAAAGTATTTGACTAGGTATCAAATTTAAGAAAGAAAGAAAGATTTTTGAAACTTCAAATCTAATTAGACAAGCTAAAAAATATGAGACTATAAATCATTTCATCAAAGGGTAAAATGAGAAGCTTAAAGTTATTCTCTCCATTCTTTTTTACTTGGAACATATTAATTTGACACTTTCCTTAAGAAAACATTTATTAGAGATATATATTATTAAATTAATCTTATTAATTATGCTTTTAAAATCTAAATTCGATTATTAATATTTTGGGCAGTTAATTAATGTTGAGGTTAGTATTGAAAGAAAATAATAAGTTTCTCTTGATTTGTTAAAATTAACAAATAAAAATGAAAATTTATTTTTAATATAATAAACAAATAAGAAAAACATATGAATTAAGTTATTACTAGTAATAAGTATATAAATGTGTAATTTTTTTATTTTTTTTGTAATGGATAAAAACAAAAACAATGTTATGATAACAAGGTAAGACAATTCAGATTCAAATATCACTTGAAATTGAATTTATCTTTTGTAGTAATCACATGTAGTTCCCTGCTAGTATATATCATCTTCCTTTTTTTTTTTACTTTTTATAGAGAAAATACATTAAAAAAAAGCCTCCTAAACTTGACAGCACAACTTACTTTAACATTTAAACTACACGGGCGTTTAAGTACCTCCCTTAACATCTTTTAAGTGAATTAAATCCCACCCTAATAGTACACTACCAGTCTCACACTGGGAAGTGCACTACACATGCGCCACATCATATCCACATAAGAAATTATATTTAAATTTAAAAAAATAAAGAAAAACACTCTTGCTATTACAAATACATAAGACAATATTCTTCTCTCTCCAAACTATACAAATCGATGGTGAATTTGGTATAGATTGAAAAATAAGTCAATGATTAAGTTAGAATCTGATGAATGCATACTTGTTTGACGTCTTGATAACCCAATCTCTTATGTGTTAGCCGCCCTTGCTGCAAATTGGAGTGAACACAGGGATTCACCAGTAGACGAAGGATCTGCTGAAAAAAAGAATTGAAAAAAAATAAAATAATAATGATGAAGGTACAAAAAAGGATGAGAGGAGAGATGATAGGAGAAGAAGAAACGATATTGGAGTGGGGGGGTTTAAAGGAGGAAAAGTGTGTGGGTGTATTGAGGGGAAGGGTGGCTTGAAGAAGGAGAGGTGGGGTGGATGGGTGGGTTGGTGGGGTATTTTGAAGAAGGAAAAAGAGAGTGAGTGGCTACGAAGAAGAAGGGGAAGGAGCTGAGTAGGGTGATTTTTGTAAAAATATTTTAATTATATATATATATATATATATATATGGATCACTTTTTTAAAAAAAATAAATTAAATAGCCACTTAATTTTTAGTTTAACCAAAAGCGACACTTCGCGGGAGAAGGAGCGAAATATGTTTGAGATATAACTGTCATTAACGGTGTAAAAAAAATTGATCATCTCGCTGACTTATGATCGATTTTCTCTTTTATTTTATCTTATTTTCTCGCTGACTTATGAGCAATTTGCTCTCTATTTTTTTTCCAAAAATCGCTCCACACTAAGTGAGTTTGCAAGTTTTTTTTTTTTGTTATTCGCGTACTTTACTCCTGTTGAGTGGCTCACTAACATCATTGTTTTTGTATCAATACATTGGTGAATAGAATCGTTCTATCCTGAGAGGATATATTCCTTTAACCCTCGGGTACTAGAAGGGAATAATTTTCTTAATTAAGGGGACACTATGCATTCAGTGGCCTCGATTTTTTCCTTTCTGTTTCATTCTATTGTTACAGATCCTGGTATGTTTTTTTTACAGTCACTAATTTATGCTTATGTTATTAATTGTTGTTTTTGAGTACATGCTTTAAACTTTGTTGTTTATTTTTCTGCAAAGTATTTTGTTAGTACATATTAAATAACACACGTTAATTGAGTATTCACGCAAGTTTTCTCTACTAAAATTGTTGAAGGTACAATAAAAATTCCTTAAAGATCTATACGACCATCTCTTGAAGACAAAATTAAAATTTGTTATGCCATTGTAAGGATATAAAGACCTTAAAAACCTTATCGTACCTTCATGTGCGAAGTGAAGCAGGAAAATAAGACAAGAATTAATAAACTTTTGATTATGAAGAGTTCTGACTTTTCTAAAAAGTTGTGACTTTTATGAAAAGTTGTGACTTTTTCGTTCGGTTGTAACTTTTAAGAAGGGTTAAATAAGAATCATAATCTGTGAGGGTGTCACATAGGCGGGTCTAAGATTAAGTTGTGACTTTTATGAAATGTTGTGACTTTTCCGTAAGGTTGTGACTTTTAAGAAGGATTAAATAAGAATCCTGATCTGTGAGGGAGCCACATAGGCGGGTCTAAGATTCTCTTTTATATATATATAAGATAAGATATAAGATAAGATGTTCGTTACTACGTAATCTTGTATGTAAGATAATATAGTATTTTAGTTTTAATGATTGATAGATTTTAAGTATTATTTTATAAATTTTGTGATATTAAATTTCCACGCGAGGCACGGGTAATTTTACTAGTAAATATATAAATGTGTAATTTTTTTTTTGTAATGGATAAAAACAAAAATAATGCTATGATAACAAGGTAAGACAATTCAGATTCAAATATCACTTGAAATTGAATTTATCCTTTATAGTAATCACATGTAGTTCCCTGCTAGTATATATGATCTTTCTTTTTTATTTTTTATTTTAAAGTTGATATAAAAACTTGTTCATGAATTATATTGGGATGGTTAAATTCTGAATGCAAAGTCAAAAGCGTCACCTTTTTCTTCCAATATATATAAAAGAGCCCCTTAATTTTTAATTTAACCAAAAGCGTTATGATCGATTTTCTCTTTTATTTTATCTTTTTTTCTCGTTGACTTATAAGTAATTTGCTCTCTATTTTTTTTTTCCAAAAATCGGTCCACACTAAGCGAGTTTGAAAGTTTTTTTTTTGTTATTCTCCCTGCCTTCATAATAATCCCTTGATTAATTTACATTTAGATAACGATAAAAGCTTTTTAATAAAATAATTTTTTTAAATTTTTTTATAAATTGAAGTAGGATAAACATTTTCTAGTGAAAAAATCATTATTAGAAAAAGAATGTGTTTGAAAAAAGAAATAATATATTTATTTTAAAAAAACATTTTTGACCTATTAAGTAACAATTATAGCATTTTTAGACCAAACTATTGAAGACAATGATACTTTTGGACCAAATTATACATTTTTATTCTTTTCACATTATTTAAGAACATTTTAAACCCTTTTTCCATTAATTAAATCATCACAAAATCCAAATAAAAAAAAAAGACATGTTTCCACACACTAAGAAAAGCAAAAGCAAAAAAACAGAAAGAAAATTAAACATTGAAAAACCAAAAAAACAAAAAAAAACAGAATGTTGAAATAATCCAACTTGATGAAGGTGAATGTCTTCAAGTGACAGCTGTTTAACCCAAATAGAGTATTAAATTAAGACATTTATTATAAAAGAGAAAATGAAGAAAATGAACATAATTACCTTTCCTATTATCAAATACGCTTCACGTCTTTCATTCTATGTGGAATCTCATTCAGGTTTGGACAATCATCGATACGAACACCTTTAATGAGAGGCATTGCATTTGTGCCTAAATCCCATCTTTCTAGATTCGGAAAACGATCAAGACTAAGGAACTCTAGTTGACTGAAGCTGTTATCAGTGCACCTTATTTCTTTTCCTTCATAAGCTTCATACAATATTTCGAGATTCCTCAGGTTTGGCAACATTCCCAATATAGGCATCGGATCTTCTGTCAGTCTTGAGTTCCTAAGAATTATCATTGTGATGGAATTTGGAAACAGAGGCAGTTTCTCTATTTTCCCTCTTAACCGCAATTTCTGGAGCTTTTCACAACTATTAACAAATTCAAGGGATGGGAATGATTCATTAGATCCACAAGACAATGTGAGATTGCTAAGGTTTTTCAAGCTGCTGATGTTGTTTAGGGAGTAAGATTTCTTAATACTATCCATCCTTAATTCTCGAAGATTGACTAAATCAACAGGGTCAACACCTTTCCACTGATCACAACTAATGCATTGAAGAACTTGAAGACTTGTGAGTTTTTTATACTTACCAGAGGTTTTGAATACGGAGCAACTAAATGCCTTAGATTAATTAGGTCAGCTATCTCAGGGGGTAGTTTCAATGAGCTTCCCATGACATAGAGTGTCTGTAAATTCTTGAGGTTGCCAATGGAGGAGGGAAGATCAAGGATACGACCTGTCAATCTTAACAACTTGAGGTGGTACAAACTCCCTATGGCATCAGGTATAACACCAACTTCATGAGTATCCAAGTACAACACATATAGATGTCGGAACACATCTATATGTTGGAACACAGTACGAAATTCCCGATCGAAGAACATAATTGACCTCAACTTCAAATTAGAAAGATCAAGTGAGTGGTACCTTTCTCCTCGACTATGAATGCCAAGTCTGATACATGAAGAGGACTTGGAGTGCTTTCTTGGATCATAAATGTCAAAGAAGTTTTCATCGGATGCCTTTTGTATCGCAAGATCACGGAGTAAATCATGAACCCTACATGAAGCAACTTTTTCCCAAAATGTGTGTACCACTTGAACCAAGCTTCGTCTTATCAGCTCATTCAAGAAGCCTTCAGCGACATCCTCCATTCTTTCTTCTCCACTTGGTATGATGAAACCCTCTGCCATCCACAACCATATTACGTGTTTAGCATTGATCACTTTATCTTCTGGAAAAATACCAAAGTAGAGAAAACACTGCTTGAGCGCAGCTGACAAATCGTTGAAGCTTAATGATAGTATGTAGGATATTTCAATAGAGTCTTCTTTAATGTCCTTCCAAAGGCAGTCTTTCACCTTTTGCCATTCCTCTAACCCCCATCTATGCGAAAGTAGTCCACTCAATACAGCAATTGCAAGAGGTAAGCCTCTACATTTTTCCACCATATCCTTAGCTAGACTTTCCATTGCTGGAATCATTGCTCGAACATCAAGTAGTTTCCTACAAAAGAGGTCCCAACTTTCATCTTGGCTTAGGAAACGAAGTTTATGGACAAAACCTCTGTTGTCTGCTCTTTCAGCGACATCCTGTTTTCGCGTCGTAATAATGACTCTGCTGCCATTCTTGCTATCGGGGAATGCTCTTTTCAAACTCTCCCATGCTTCTTTCTGCCATACATCATCAACCACCACAAGGTATTTGCGTTCTTTTAATAGATCACGAAGATAAATTTCTAGATCTCCTTGTGTCATCCTTTCCAACAAATCTAGAGTTTCCTTGGTGCGACCTTGGATGGATTTTATGATATTCCTAAGAAGATCCATTGTGTTGTACTCTTGAGAAACACATATCCAAGCGCGTGTAGGGAAGCTAGAGACTATATTAGGACTGATGTAGAGGTTTCTCGCAAGAGTAGTCTTGCCCAATCCGCCCATGCCATAAATGGAGAGGACGGTTCGACGAGGCTCTTCTTTGAGAAGTTCATCTAGCAATTTTTGTACAACATCCTGAAGTCCAACAAAAATGTGATCCTGGTCATCCACATATGAGGTAGTTCTCCTCAATGTTGTAACCTGATTACTTGTCCCTTCTCCTGAATTATCATGGATATTTGTAATACCATAAGTCTCTCGCCTGCGAGGGATATCCATGATTCGTTTCTTGATTGATTGAATCTCCTTGGCGACATTGTAGAATTTCTTCTCCTTCTTACAGATGCAAGCACAAGCCTTGAAACGACTAGCAAATCCATGGTCATCACCTTTACCATCCTCCAAGCTGTAAGTCTCGAGTAGAGCGACAACATGATTAGCAATAGTATTGATATCCACCACCCATTGTTGAACTCTATGATCTCCAATTTGTTTTTGTTGTGCATCTCTGAGGAAAGCCTGCATGGAGAGAAGCTCATTTTGCAGCCACTGCAGATCCTCTCTTAGACTTAAACGTAGGTTAATTTCCTGAATGAGAAAATCACCCAATTTTTGAATAGCAAATGACACAGAGGCATCAGCCATCTTCAGGAGTGTTAAGTGATTTTTATCTGGAAAAGAGGGGACTAGTTGAAAAATGGGAGATAGATAGATAATATCACACACACTCAGAAGCAATAATGTGTTCAAAGGGTCCACTTATCACTTATGTGATTAAAGTTTAGAAAAGAAGAAAAGTGGCAATGAAAGTTCCCATTATCAAAAAGGACAATAATGTATTAAAGCTTTTTGAAATTTCCCACTAAGCCAAAGGTACTTTATCTCCTCTGTTGATTTTTGGTGTGTCCCTAATTTCCATCTCATTTCGTTCATCCTTTTTTGTCTTTAATTTCCATTGTTTTGTTGTTGTAATGTGATTTCTTATGTTTGTTAAAGTTGCAAGAATTTTCCAATTTATGTCAGCAGATTCAGTACTACTCACTACTAGTTATCTAATTTAAGTTAAACAAAGAGGAATTCGAAAATATTAGTTTAGAACTCAGTAATTTTAATTAGTATCCAAAAATGAATTGTATTTATTTATTCATTTTTTTAATGTCATGAATTTTTTATTTATGTATTCATTATATACGTATTCATCATAATTGCATAAGTAAAACAGATTTTGTATCTTTTTTTGTCGTATTCAAAACAACCAGCTACAAAATAATATCACGACAATTCATTCATACCAATTCCTTTAATGGATACAAAATCAAAACAAATTTTGCATTTATATTTTAAATCGTATTCACTCTCAATTCCAAATAATCAAACTATACATTATTTATGTATTCATTATATATGTATTCATCACAATTGCATCAGATTTTGTGTCTTTTTTTGTCGTATTCAAAACAACCAGCTACAAAATAATAACATGACAATTCATTCATACCAATTCCTTTAATGGATACAAAATCAAAACAGACTTTGTATTTATATTTTAAATAGTATTCACTTTCAATTCCAAATAATCAAACTATACTTTATTTATGTATTCATTATATACGGATTCATCATAATTGTATCAAGAAAAACTGATGTTGTATCTTCTTTTGTAGTATTCAAAACAACCAGCTACAAAATACTATCACGACTATTCATTCATACCAATTTCTTTAATGGATACAAACTCAAATATAAATACAAAACTAAAGAAGAAACAGCCAAACACAAATACATTTCGTCCACAAAAGTGTCTTTATATTAAAATGTCGTAATCATACTTTTTTTGGAATTAAAAACAAACAAAGATACAAAAAGGTCAAATATTTTCACAGATCTGACTAATTTCATTTAAAAAAACAGTAATCAACACATAAAAAATATTTTGCCTTTTTTTGTTCTTCTCCGATAATCTTGACCTTTTAAACAATTGATGGAATTCAATTTGAAATACCACGAAAACAAATCGATGAAATTCAATTTGCTTATCCAATGAAAAGTGACGCAAATCCACGAAAACTCAACTACAATTTCAATTGACTTGTTTGAAAATGGATATTAGAAATATGCAGAACAATGGTGAAAGGCGTTTGAAAGAATAAGAGAGAGAGGGCACTTCGTTGGATAAACAATTATAACTGATTAGAGATTTAAGCGATTTTTACCTTTTTTGAAATATTTTATCCCATGATTTTCTCTAATCTGGTGTTAAAGATTTGTATTCTTTCAAATTAAATAAATACAAAAGGCAACCTTATAACATACTAAAATAATTACATTTTAAATAAATATTGAAAGTGTTGCCAAGGTGTCCTATAAATTCTAAAATATTGTTGTTTTAAAAATTTTTCCTTGTTATATTGATATTATATTCAGATCCATGGACCCACACTTCATTTTTCTTCTTGCCCTTTTGTTTCTCTTTCTTCATTTTTCTCGATTTTTGTTTTTTTAAAATTCTATTTTGAAATCAATTTAATTACTCCCTTAGTTTATACAGATGAAAATAATTATTTTTTTTTACTAATTTTTTTTAACAGAAAATATTTTCCAAATTATAATTTTTATTATTATATAATTAAATGATATGAGCATAAAAAATTGAAGTTAATTCTTTGAATGGTCACTTATGTCCTGAAAATTGATCACTAAAATTATTTTTATTTCTTTTCCTCCCATTTTTTCATTTATTGCACTTCAAAAATTTTCGCCTTCATATTTATAGTGTGTTTTCAACTTCTAATTTTAGGACCAATTTAAACATAAAAATTTATTTATAAAATAATTTTTTACTATATTTAAAAAATGATTTTTGATCATCAAAATTTGAAAACACAACCTTTTCTTTTTGAAGATATATTTTAAATTTGGAAAACATGTTGGTATAATGTGGTTTTTCAACTCACTTTTCACTTTTGAAATTGTATTTAAGTATAATATGAACATTATTTTGAATATTTCTTTTTTGCAAAAATAAAACATAACTTTATTTTCAACTCTAACTCCATATATTTCAATACAATAAAAAACATATATGAATTCTGTAGTCAAATGCCTAATAATAACAATCATAACCATGCTTTTATGTTTATAACTTCTAAATATTTAATGTGTAATTTAATAAAAAGTGTTTCATTTTGTTATATATATATATATATATATTCAATTGTATTTATATTAGAGATTCATTTTACTAAACTAGTTTTATTAATGATATTTTGAAATTTAAAATGTAATTATTAATATCTTATGTAGTTATTTAATGATGAAAATAATAATTTTTAAAAATATTTTCTATTAAAATAAATAAGTAAAAAAATAAATTATTTTCATTTATATAAAATTGAGGGATCAATTAAATTGGTTTCAAATTAGATTTTGGAGAAAACAATAAAAAGAGAAAAAGGGAGAAAGAGAAAAGTAAGAAAAAGAAACAATGCCAAAATGAAAAATAAAGCATAGGTCCCATGCAGTCAAAATAAAATATTAATAAAATAATATCCTCATACAACTAGTATTATTGGCATAATACATAAACATGACCCTTAACTTGGCGTCAGCTGGCAACTATGACCTTTAATTTTGGGTGTGCACAAGTAGGCACTTAAACTTGTATAAAATTGAACAAGTAGACACACATGTCCTACATGGCATAATACACGTAGGACGCCACGTAGGACACAAAATTGCCATGTAGGTGTCATGTAAGACAAATGTATCTATTTGTTCAATTTTATACAAGTTAAAGTGCCTACTTGTGCACACCCAAAGTTAAAGGTCATAGTTGCCAACTGACGCCAAGTTCAGGGTCATGTTTATGTATTATGCCAGTATTATTTGTGTCTTATAGTAAAAATTTTCGGCAAGTGGAAATGAAAGTTCCCATTGTCAAAAAGGACAATAATGTATTAATACAATTTGTTGATAATTATCCTTATTTCTCAAAATATTAGGATTCTTATCGGTTAATTTTGATTACCTTATTTTTGTCACAACCGGTTGAATATGTTTAAATATTTGTTCAGTTTAATTAAATCATTATTTTTTTTGTTAAATTACTTTTTTTACGTGCCATTGGTTACGTTCGTTACATTTTTTTTAATATTCATTTCATTCGTTACATTTGTTAATATTCATTTTGATATTTTTGCACAGTCTAAAAATACATCCAAATATAGATAAGATTTCGTACACAGATATTTTATTAACCTGTGGTTTTGGCCACAATTTTAAGATAATGGTATTGTACTATTGGTAGTTTTCAATTTTCTATTTAAGCAATAGCTTGGTCATTAAGTTAGTGGTGGTGGATAAGATTTTAGAGATAATTTTTCAAATTTTTAGTGTTTAATAAATTCTTTTAGTGTTCATAATTTTTCGATGAGCTTATCGCCGGCGTTCCGCTGTAATCCGGCGAGTCCACCACCAAAGCCCCATTTCCTATACCTCCAGACGCCTTCTCCCTTCCTTTCTCCATTTCCGACCGAAACACGAGCTCCTACCACCGCACTGATGCAACTAATATAATACTTTGACAATTTTTTTCATTTGATTTCTAGTTCAACTATTAGTTGCCTTAATTTTATTTAGCTACTGTTAGTATTTTTATTTTGTCTAGTCCATTTGTTTTGTTGTCGTGTTTGTTTATTATTCTTGGTTTAATATTGCTTAATTTAGTTTGTTATTTCTGTAGCATTTTTGTTTGACCATGAAGTCAGTGGTTGATTTTGTTTATATTTTTGATAATTTTGAATATTAGTTACTTTGATTATTAGTTAAAATTGGCCAATGAAAAAATCTCTCCATCGATTTTAGAGGCCTCCCATGTTCATAAGACGGATTGTTATTTTTAAATTATTATTTGATTCATTTATTTTTATTTATATTTATTTGTTACTAACACTTTTACTAAGTGTCTTTACAGGTACCCGGAGTTGCTTTCCAAGGAAGCTATTCGAATGAAATTCGAATTATATTTTTTATTCATTGTTGTATATATTATTGACGTTAGGCAAATTTAGGCCGTTTCTTATATTATCGCTTTACTTTATTATTTGTTTATATTTCATATTCATTATACTTGTATATTATTGTTATCTCCTCCTCAATTTGAAAAAATGAATTCAGTCGGAACCCACAATTGTGGATTTTGAAGGATGCCTAATACCTTCCCTTCGGAATAACTTGAACCCTTACCTAGAATCTATTGGTTTCGTAGACATTATTTTAATTTAGTTAATTAATTGGTTTCCTAGTTTATCCCAAAAATTAGGCAGCGACTCCCTTTCACTTTTAAACCTTTTCTATTTATTTCTTTTAAATTCTTTTAAATTCTTTTAAAATTGAATTATTTTTTTGAGTCACCGCGACGTTACTCAGAAATTCACAATTCTAAAGAGTCTCGAGTTTCCCATAGAAAGCATGTGGCTCAACAGTTTCAAGATTTAGGCAGAGTTTCCTTGTCAAGCACACCTACATGTAGTATACAGGATCTTGAGGTACCTCAAAGGTTATCTTGGCAAAGGTCTCTCATTTTCTATTTTTATTGGCATTACTATAGTGGGATTTCAAAAAAATGGGCTTCATTTTTTAAGCTTCTTATTACCTGCGGGAGTCCCACTGCCATTAGCACCTTTTTTAGTACTCCTTGAGCTAATCCCTTATTGTTTCAATTCTTTCGAATTCATTGGATCCTTTTCCGCGTTTGAGAATCCCCCCCTTCTTCCACTCCGCCCCGAAGAGTAACTAGGACCAATTTAGTCACCTTTGAATGTTCCAATTGAACACTGTTCTATTTCTACATCTCTTTCTTCCTCACTTTCCACCCCTTCTTCTGTTTTTGAGGCTTCTTTCAGTTTCTTAGTAAGAATGGGTGAGGGTATTCTGCCTAAATAGTAGACACATGTAATAAATAAGAGAATACTAAAGATCGTTTGTGAATGTAGGTTGTGTCGGGGATATACTGTGGCTAGTAAGTCATTTCGTTTGCATTTTATTCAACGAGACCTCGCTTGAGACTCAAACTCCGGAAGCCGACCTGCCAACAGACATTGTGGGAGAATACTCTTCACCATCATCAGAAAATGTTGCTTAGCGGCAACCTTGAAATAGGGTAAAGTTTAGCAATTCCTCGCACATAATTAAGGGAGCCATTGAAAGGTGACTAAAACACCAGAAACGGGGACTACCCGAGCTAATGATAGAGGCAAGAACACTTTCCGGCCAAGCTCGAGCAGTGGGTTGAAGCTTGGAACCCTTATGGGTATGGAACCTTTTCAAATACTGGATCTTGTGCTAGTAGTTCCTGGCTGTCTTCAAAGCGGGGAAGCAAAAGATTCGTCAGTCCAGGCTGAAAATACATGCATAGATAGTGGTTTAATGCCAAGGCCGACGACGGAAGCTCGGAGGGCCCCAGCAGAGAGAAAAGTCAGGATAACGAGCGCTCCGCCCGCCAAGCGGGCGGCGGGAGCAGGGGGGAGCCACTTGACGTCGGATGGGCGTCAAGTGGTTGATATTATCCCTCCCGGACCAGAACTTCTTGTTTCCGAGGGCGAATCTATCAAATTTGATCAACCATTAACGAAAATTAGCTCACACCTATCTTTGATGAAAGAAGCCGCAAGTTTAGGTAGAAAGAACAGCCAGTGTCAGAGAGATGACTTCTGTTGAACTCTTCCTTTACATGAAGGGATGTCAACAATTCATCTGTTGATTTTTGGTGTGTCCCTAATCTCTATCTCATTTCGTTCATCTTTTTTTGTCTTTCCATTGTTTTGTTGTTGTAATGTGATTTCTTATGTTTGTTAAAGTTGCAACAATTTTCCAGTTTATGTCAGAAGATTCAGTACTACTCACTACTAGTTATCTAATTTAAGTTAAACAAAGAGGAACTTGAAAAATATTAATTTATAACTCCGTAACTTAAAAGACTAAAATCCAGAGTGTTTAATTACAAGAGAAAAATGAAAATAAGAAGGAATTTTCCACTATAATGGCACATGTGCTCTCTCCCTCTTGTTTTATTTGGTCTCCTTCATATGGGATTCTCTCCCCTTTTTGTCTAACCGTTGACTTGGGTTTCCTCCGCAATTGCCTTGTCGTGCACATTTATTTTGTGCTTGCCTTTCCCAACATATAGATGGCCCATAAATAAGATATTAGCAAAAAATTTGGCATATATGTCTGCAAAGAAATGGATGAATATTATATAGAAGATGTCCATTAATAAGATATTAGGAAAATAGTCTTTCTTTGGTTCTTGGTCCATTAATAAGAGAGGATTTGTTTACACATCTTTGCCTTGGCTGACAAAATTCCTCCAATTCTCAGAGTAGTTCCTGTACCTTTCTTAGCAAATGTATATTCTATTTCTTTCTCTTTTTGAGACAAATTGAGTTTAATTATTAATGACTTTTGTTTAAATACATTTATCCATCCATTGATTTCTCCACCAATGAAAACTAAGTATTCCATAATTTTGGTCTAACATGCTTATTGTAATGTTATATTATATAAAATATATATGTTGCAGGTAAAAGATCACCACTATTTCTTTGCTTTGATATAAATCCTTATGCTAGGTATAATTCTTGCAAAGGGAGGAATATTCATACAAAGATAGATCTATTAAATAAAAAGCAATTGATGATTAATATACTGATCATGCAATGTTATTATTGATATAAATAAGAATTTTGGCGGAGGCAGAATTTAAAGTTTATGATTTGAGTTTCTAATCATATAGAATTGTTGGGTTTTAAATTAACAGTTTATATATCATATAAGGTTTGGACCAAAGCTACTGAATTCATTCGAACCTCGCCCTTGCTTCAGATACTCTATAGTGTGCACTCGATTTTACGATATTTTTTTTTGTCATTTAGTTTAGATCATTTTTTATTATTTTTTTAAACATGATGGCTCAATGTGATTACTGCTCCCTCCATTCTAATTTATATGAAAGTATTTGACTAGGTATCAAATTTAAGAAAGAAAGAAAGATTTTTGAAACTTCAAATCTAATTAGACAAGCTAAAAAATATGAGACTATAAATCATTTCATCAAAGGGTATAATGAGAAGCTTAAAGTTATTCTCTCCATTCTTTTTTACTTGGAACATATTAATTTGACACTCTCCTTAAGAAAATATTTATTAGAGATATATTTTATTAAATTAATCTTATTAATTATGTTTTAAAAATCTAAATTCGATTATTAGTATTTTGTGCAGTTAATTAATGTTGAGGTTAGTATTGAAAGAAAATAATAAATTTCTCTTGATTTGTTAAAATTAATAAGTAAAAAAGAAATGTTATTTTTAATATAATGAACAAACAAGAAAAACATATGAAATAAGATATTAATAGTAATAAATATATAAATGTGTATTTTTTTTTGTAATGGATAAAAACAAAAATAATGTTATGATAACAAGGTAAGACAATTCAGATTCAAATATCACTTGAAATTGAATTTATCTTTTGTAGTAATCACATGTAGTTCCCTGCTAGTATATATCATCTTCCTTTTTTTTACTTTTTATTGAGAAAATACATTTTTTTTTAAAACATCCTAAACTTGACAGCACAACTTACTTTAACATTTAAACTACACGGGCGTTTAAGTACCTCCCTTAACATCTTTTAAGTGAATTAAATCACACCCTAATAGTACACTACCAGTCTCACACTGGGAAGTGCACTACACATGCGCCTCATCAGCGCCACATCAGTGACACATCATATCCACATAAGAAATTATATTTAAATTTAAAAAAATAAGGGAAAACACTCTTGCTATTACAAATACATAAGACAATATTCTTCTCTCTCCAAACTATACAAATCGATGGTGAATTTGGTATAGATTGAAAAATAAGTCAATGATTAAGTTAGAATCTGATGAATGCATACTTGTTTGACGTCTTGATAACCCAATCTCTTATGTGTTAGCCGCCCTTGCTGCAAATTGGAGTGAACACAGGGATTCACCAGTAGACGAAGGATCTGCTGAAAAAAAGAATTGAAAAAAAATAAAATAATAATGATGAAGGTACAAAAAAGGATGAGAGGAGAGATGATAGGAGAAGAAGAAACGATATTGGAGTGGGGGGGTTTAAAGGAGGAAAAGTGTGTGGGTGTATTGAGGGGAAGGGTGGCTTGAAGAAGGAGAGGTGGGGTGGATGGGTGGGTTGGTGGGGTATTTTGAAGAAGGAAAAAGAGAGTGAGTGGCTACGAAGAAGAAGGGGAAGGAGCTGAGTAGGGTGATTTTTGTAAAAATATTTTAATTATATATATATATATATATATATATGGATCACTTTTTTAAAAAAAATAAATTAAATAGCCACTTAATTTTTAGTTTAACCAAAAGCGACACTTCGCGGGAGAAGGAGCGAAATATGTTTGAGATATAACTGTCATTAACGGCGTAAAAAAAATCGATCATCTCGCTGACTTATGATCGATTTTCTCCTTTATTTTATCTTATTTTCTCGCAGACTTATGAGCAATTTGCTCTCTATTTTTTTTCCAAAAATCGCTCCAAACTAAGTGAGTTTGAAAGTTTTTTTTTTTGTTATTCACGTACTTTACTCCTGTTGAGTGGCTCACTGACATTATTGTTTTTGTATCAATACATTGGTGAATAGAATCGTTCTATCCTGAGAGGATGTATTCCTTTAACCCTCGGGTACTAGAAGGGAATAATTTTCTTAATTAAGGGGACACTATGCATTCAGTGGCCTCGATTTTTTTCTTTCTGTTTCATTCTATTGTTACAGATCCTGGTATGTTTATTTTACATTCACTAATTTATGCTTATGTTATTAATTGTTGTTTTTGAGTACATGCTTTAAACTTTGTTGTTTATTTTTCTGCAAAGTATTTTGTTAGTACATATTAAATAACACACGTTAATTGAGTATTCATGCACGTTTTCTCTACTAAAATTGTTGAAGGCACAATAAAAATTTCTTAAAGATCTATACTACCATCTCTTGAAGACAAATTTCAAATTTGTTATGCCATTGTAAGGACATAAAGACCTTAAAAACCTTATCGTACCTTCATGTGCGAAGTGAAGCAGGAAAATAAGACAAGAATTAATAAACTTTTGATTATGAAGAGTTCTGAATTTTCTAAAAAGTTGTGACTTTTTCGTTCGGTTGTAACTTTTAAGAAGGGTTAAATAAGAATCCTAATCTGTGAGGGTGTCACATAGGCGGGTCTAAGATTAAGTTGTGACTTTTATCAAGAGTTACGACTTTTATGAAATGTTGTGACTTTTCCGTAAGGTTGTGACTTTTAAGAAGGATTAAATAAGAATCCTGATATGTGAGGGAGCCACATAGGCGGGTCTAAGATTCTCTTTTATATATATATAAGATAAGATGTTCGTTACTACGTAATCTTGTATGTAAGATAATATAGTATTTTAGCTTTAATGATTGATAGATTTTAAGTATTATTTTATAAATTTTGTGATATTAAATTCCCGCGCGAGGCACGAATAATTTTACTAGTAAATATATAAATGTGTAATATTTTTTTTGTAATGGATAAAAACAAAAATAATGCTATGATAACAAGGTAAGACAATTCAGATTCAAATATCACTTGAAATTGAATTTATCTTTTGTAGTAATCACATGTAGTTCCCTGCTAGTATATATGATCTTCCTTTATTATTTTTTATTTTAAAGTTGATATAAAAACTTGTTCATGAATTATATTGGGATGGTTAAATTCTGAATGCAAAGTCAAAAGCGTCACCTTTTTCTTCCAATATATATAAAAGAGCCTCTTAATTTTTAATTTAACCAAAAGCGACACTTCGCGGTAGAAGGAGCGAAATATGTTTGAGATATAACTGTCGTTAATGGCGTAAAAAAATTGATCATCTCGTTGACTTATGATTGATTTTATCTTTTTTTTCTCGCTGACTTATAAGTAATTTGCTCTCTATTTTTTTTCCAAAAATCGGTCCACACTAAGCGAGTTTGAAAGTTTTTTTTTTTGTTATTCTCCCTGCCTTCATAATAATCCCTTGATTAATTTACATTTAGATAACGATAAAAGCTTTTTAATAAAATAATTTTTTTAATTTTTTCATAAATTGAAGTAGGATAATCATTTTCTAGTGAAAAAATCATTATTAGGAAAAGAATGTGTTTGAAAAAAGAAATAACATATTTATTTTAAAAAACATTTTTGACCTATTAAGTAACAATTATAGCATTTTAAAAAAAAAGAAGAGAATGTTGAAATAATCCAACTTGATGAAGGTGAATGTCTTCAAGTGACAGCTGTTTAACCCAAATAGAGTATTAAATATAGACATTTATTATAAAAGAGAAAATGAACATAATTACCTTTCCTATTATCAAATACGCTTCACGTCTTTCATTCTCTGTGGAATCTCATTCAGCTTTGGACAATCATCGATACCAACACCTTTAATGAGAGGCATGGCATTTGTGCCTAAATGCCATCTTTCTAGCTTCGGAAGATCATCAAGATGAAAGAACTCCAGTTGACTAAAGCTGTTATCACTGCACATTATTTCTTTTCCTTCATAAGCATCTTCAAATAATTCAAGAAACCTTAGGTTTGGCAACATTCCCAAAATAGGCATCGGATCTTCCATGAGTTTTGAGTCCGAAAGAGCTATCATTGTGATGGAATTTGGAAATAGATGAGGCAGTTTCTCTATTCTCCCATCTAACCTCAATTTCTGGAGCTTTTCACAACAATTAACAAATTCAAGGGATGGTAATGATTCATTAAATTCACAAGACAATATGAGAGTGCTAAGGTTTTTCAAGCTGCTGATGTTGTTTAGGGAGTAAGATTTCTTAATACTACCCATCCTTAATTCTCGAAGATTGACTAAATCAACAGGGTCTACATCTTTCCACTGATCACAACCAATGCCTTGAAGAACTTGAAGACTTGTGAGTTTGGTTATACGTACCAGAGGTTTTGAATACAGAACAACTAAATGCCTTAGATTTATTAGGTCAGCTATCTCAGGGGGTAGTTTCAATGAGCTTCCCGTGACATAGAGTGTCTGTAAATTCTTGAGGTTGCCAATGGAGGAGGGAAGACGATGGATAGGACCTGTCAATCTTAAAAACTTGAGGTGGTACAAACTCCCTATGGCATCAGGTATAACACCAACTTCTTTAATATCCAAGTACAACACATATAGATGTCGAAACACATCTATATGTTGGAACACATTACAAATATCCCGATCGAACAACATAATTGACCTCAACTTCAAATTAGAAAGATCAAGTGAGTGGTACCTTTCTCCTCGACTATGAATGCCAAGTCTGATACATGAAGAGGACTTGGAGTGCTTTCTTGGATCATAAATGTCAAAGAAGTTTTCATCGGATGCCTTTTGTATCGCAAGATCACGGAGTAAATCATGAACCCTACATGAATCAACTTTTTCCCAAAATGTGTGTGCCACTTGAACCAAGCTTCGTCTTATCAGCTCATTCAAGAAGCCTTCAGCGACATCCTCCATTCTTTCTTCTCCTCTTGGTATGATGAAACCCTCAGCCATCCACAACCTTATTATGTTTTGAGCCGCAAGCACTTGATCTTCTGGAAAAATACCAAAGTAGAGAAAACACTGCTTGAGCGCAGCTGACAAATCGTTGAAGCTTAATGATAGTATGTAGGATATTTCAATAGAGTCTTCTTTAATGTCCTTCCAAAGGCAGTCTTTCACCTTTTGCCATTCCTCTAACCCCCATCTATGCGAAAGTAGTCCACTCAATACAGCAATTGCAAGAGGTAAGCCTCTACATTTTTCCACCATATCCTTAGCTAGACTTTCCATTGATGGAATCATTGCTCGAACATCAAGTAGTTTCCTACAAAAGAGGTCCCAACTTTCATCTTGGCTTAGGAAACGAAGTTTATGGACAAAACCTCTGTTGTCTGCTCTTTCAGCGACATCCTGTTTTCGCGTCGTAATAATGACTCTGCTGCCATTCTTGCTATCGGGGAATGCTCTTTTCAAACTCTCCCATGCTTCTTTCTGCCATACATCATCAACCACCACAAGGTATTTGCGTTCTTTTAATAGATCACGAAGATAAATTTCTAGATCTCCTTGTGTCATCCTTTCCAACAAATCTAGAGTTTCCTTGGTGCGACCTTGGATGGATTTTATGATATTCCTAAGAAGATCCATTGTGTTGTACTCTTGAGAAACACATATCCAAGCGCGTGTAGGGAAGCTAGAGACTATATTAGGACTGATGTAGAGGTTTCTCGCAAGAGTAGTCTTGCCCAATCCGCCCATGCCATAAATGGAGAGGACGGTTCGACGAGGCTCTTCTTTGAGAAGTTCATCTAGCAATTTTTTTACAACATCCTGAAGTCCAACAAAAATGTGATCCTGGTCATCCACATATGAGGTAGTTCTCCTCAATGTTGTAACCTGATTACTTGTCCCTTCTCCTGAATTATTATGGATATTTGTAATACCATAAGTCTCTCGTCTGCGAGGGATATCCATGATTCGTTTCTTGATTGGTTGAATCTCCTTGGCGACATTGTAGAATTTCTTCTCCTTCTTACAGATGCAAGCACAAGCCTTGAAACGACTAGCAAATCCATGGTCATCATCGCCTTTACCATCCTCCAAGCTGTAAGTCTCGAGTAGAGCGACAACATGATTAGCAATAGTATTGATATCCACCACCCATTGTTGAACTCTATGATCTCCAATTTGTTTTTGTTGTGCATCTCTGAGGAAAGCCTGCATGGAGAGAAGCTCATTTTGCAGCCACTGCAGATCCTCTCTTAGACTTAAACGTAGGTTAATTTCCTGAATGAGAAAATCACCCAATTTTTGAATAGCAAATGACACAGAGGCATCAGCCATCTTCAGGAGTGTTAAGTGATTTTTATCTGGTTGAAAAATGGGAGATAGATAGATAATATCATACACACTCAGAAGCAATAATGTGTTCAAAGGGTCCACTTATCACTTAAGTGATTAAAGTTTAGAAAAGAAGAAACAGGACCATGTCGTTCTTAAAAAAAAAAAAAGAGAATTACGATTAGACAAAGACAAGTGGAAATGAAAGTTCCCATCATCGAAAAGGAGAATAATGTATTAAAGTTTTTTGAAATTTCCCACTAAGCCAAAGGTACTTTATCTCCTCTGTTGATTTTTGGTGTGTCCCTAATTTCCATCTCATTTCGTTCATCTTCTTTTGTCTTTAATTTCCATTGTTTTGTTGTTGTAATGTGATTTCTTATGTTTGTTAAAGTTGCAAGAATTTTCCAATTTATGTCAGAAGATTCAGTACCACTCACTACTAGTTATCTAATTTAAGTTAAACAAAGAGGAACTCGAAAAATATTAGTGTAGAACTCAGTAACTTAAAATGACAAAAATCCCAAGAGTTCAATTACAAGAGAAAAATGAAAACAAGAAGGAATTTTCCACTATAATGGCACATGTGTTCTCTCCCTCTTGATTTTATTTGGTCTCCTTCATATGGGATATTCTTTTCCCTTTTTGTCTAACCCGTTTTCAACCTGCCCATTTTAAGTCGTCGTACGCTAGAAATGTTCACAAGAAAATTGACTCAGCTTCCTCTTTTAGTCGGATACTTATGAAAGTTGCATTGTCTCCTCTGCTTCTTGACCTTCAAGCTTCGATGAGTTAGTGATGGCCTCTGATATAGCCTTTGGTAGCCAAAATCCAGGTGTTTCGATAGAGGCTGCACTATCAAGTACCAATGGTTCACGCAATGTGATCTGAGTGCCATCATATATCTAAAAATTTGTTTTATATTTTATATTAGAACTTATGTTATATTTTCAGTTTCATTTTGTTTTGTAGTATTGACTTGAAATTTCACATAGTAAATCATTTATTTTTTATTCAGACTTGATAAATTATCTTTTTGTCAAATATTTTAATATTTTCTAATATTTTATTTATAATATTAATCTTTTTGTCCATGCATTTCATGATGTTCATAGAAAAAAACCTTGTACTTTTAGTTTTTATCTTTAATTCAATTGAAATATACTAATTTGAAAGATATAAATCAAATATATATTTTTATAATATATTCGTTAATAACATATGTTTATTAATTAATATATTTTCAAAAGATAATATATTTTTAAATATTTAATTTAATATCATTTGTAACCTTCCTTATTTGTCTAATCTAAATTTTAAATAATTAACTTTTATTTTTAAAAATTAATATAATCTTATAATAGAAAGACTTTAAAACTTGTGGTCTAAAACAATTTTTGAATATTTGTGTGATTATAAATCATTTCATTAAAGAAAAACATTAATTTTTTTAAAAGCTGAATTGTTTCCTATTATAGTAGGATAAGGTTCTTTTTGGGATGGACTAAAAAAGAAAGGATACCACATAAAGAGAGACGGAGAAGGTACTCATTTTTACAACCCAACCTAGCCCACCCAAAAAAAAGAAGAACAAAATGAGTATTTTTCACATAGATTTGTAGGAACTATGGTTAAATATTTAAAATGTATGTGTAAACGCATATTTTATATATATGTGCAGAATTTGTTTGCATATTTATGCAGTATAAAGAGTATGATTTTTTAGTATCCTTTTTGTATTTGCGTATTCGAAATATTCTTGAATTCTGATCATTTTGATTTCATGAATAGCTACTATTAGCTTTGTTGATCTTAGGCTGTATTTAAATATGTCTTTTCTAATTCTTGAATAGCTTTATCAAGACTATATAGAGCTCTAAGATGATTCCATGCTCTTTTCCTGACTATATGTAGATGATATTGAAGATTCCTCATCATTTTATATGCCTTAGGCATGAATTTTTGAGATTTTGGTTTTTTTCTTTTTCTCTAAGCATGATATCAAATAAACATATGTTTTTAGATTTCCTATAGGTACTCAGTATTTTCAATATTCATAAGTTTAAGTAAAATTGTTAGTAAAGTTTATTCTCATGTTAATACTGTTATGGAATGTAGAGTTTTGTGTGTATACCTTTCTCTTTCTCTTTCGTTTATCAGATATATAAATTTGTGTATTAGTAACTCCTTGTTTAGTACACGTTTTCATGCTATGTATACCTAGTGCTTGCATTAAATATTTAAAATGTATGTTTAAACGCATATTATATATATATATATATATATATATATATATATATGTAAACAAATTTGTGTATTAGTAACTCCTTGTTTAGTAGAGTCCGGAGCCAAAATGACAACTTTTTTCTTCCAAAATACATAAAGGGCCATTGAAATATTTTTTAGACTAAAACGGGCAACTCGTTGCTGGGGTAGCGAGATCCTTTCTCAAAGTTAACACCGTTAACTGCGCAATTGCAAAATCGCTGTGTCTACAACGAGTTCCATAGAAATATTTTTTTTTTTAAAACTTGCTGCCCTGCAGCGATTTCCCTAAAAATTTTGTTCTTTTAAAAAAAAATTACTCAACTTTCTTTTAAAAAATCACTATATATAGTGTGTTCCCCTTTCTTAGCAACACATTGATTATTATTTAGAGAAAAAAACATATAAAATTTAGATAAACCGTTAATCCAAGAAGTGGGTCATATTGTTTTCTCTCTAAATAATAATTTCGTTATTATATTTAGAGAAAACATATGTTTATTATTCTACCCTAATCATATGTTTATTAGAGAAAACATAGTTAATCTAAGAAGTGAGTCATATTCAATATAAAAAACAATATGATTTCATCAAATTATTATTTAGAGAGAAAACATAATTTCGTTCACCATACGAAATCATATTGTTTTTTCTCTAAATAATAATCATCTTATTATTAGGGCTGTCTCAAATCGAACTGTAACCGATAAGTCAATCGCAAAATTGGCTTATTAGCTTATTGGTATTGGATTATCGGATTAACGGTTGGTCAACAAATTAAAATTTTATAGTTAACGATTTATCGGTGCGGGGGCGGATTACTCAATTTTCTTATTGGGTAAACCGTTAACCCGTTAAGAATTATCATAATTACATTTTTACCGTAAGTATATTGATTAAGTAAATACTAATGTGTTTGCACCCTCAAAATGTATACTTTCATATGGGTCTCACTGTGATTTACAATTACTGAATTACCATCTTAAGGAGGGTTAGAAAAATTATTTTGTTTGATGGGAGATCTATCTAATTGTGAGTGAAAGTGAAAGAAGGGAGCATAAAATGTTGGAACCAATGCACCGCCCAATAAATGTCCGTTAATTTCTAATCCAATACCGAACCAATCAATAGCTTATTAGTTAGCTAGTGGATTAGTATATTTAAAATTCGATATCCGATAAGTCAAACTGTTAAGCATAATTATCCATCCGATCCGTTCAATAAGCAGCCCTAATTATGTTATAAGTAACCGATTTTTATTTTATTTTATTGGTGGCAGGAAAATTTGAGGTTATTTTTTGAAGTGATAAACTTGTGTGGCTTGTGATGACCATTCTTTTTTTTTTCCGTAAAAGATAGTCAATGTGTTGCTAAGAAGGGGAACACACTACATATCTCCACCACACTTAAAAAAAACATCTTAAAATTTTTTTGAAACCTGCAGAGATTTTTTTTTTAAAAAAAATCAAAATTTTTAGGAATATCGCTGCAAGGGCAGCGAGTTTTTTTTTTTTAAAATTCAACCGAATTCGCTGCAGGTGCAGAGACTTTACAATTGCACTGTTAACGGTGTTAACTTTAAGAAAGGATCTCGCTGCCGCAGTAGCGAGTTGTCCGTTTTAGTTTTAAAATTATTTCAATAGCCCTTTATGCATTTTGAAAGAAAAAAGTCACCATTTTGGCTCCGGACTCTTGTTTAGTACACGTTTTCATGCTATGTATACCTAATGCTTGCATTAGTTATACACACTATTGTGTATTGATGAGTGTATTACTAATACCATGGATTTCTAGGTATTAGTAATGCAAAAGGATTTAATATATGCATCAGCGTAGTTAAAGACTCAAATACCCCTCCAAAAGCACATTTACATCTTTTCCACCATAATTGTGGAGGATATTTTTATAAATTAATATTTTTTATACAATATATTATTTTTAATACAGCAACAAATAATAAATAAGAAATAATTTATGCATAACTAATGCAAGCATAAGTAGTACAAGCATTATTAATGCAAACATTCCTAATACACTCTATTGGGTATTGTTTTTATACTCTACCAAAAGACCCCTTAAAAGAGAGTGTAGTTTGGTGGGAATGCAGGAAAAGTAAGTGATTATTCTCTTGATCGTTTCATAAAAGGCTCAAATATGCCATCGAACTTTTTGAAAAAAACTCATTTATGACATCCGTTAAAAGTTTGGCTCATCTATGCCATTGCTATTAAAGAAAAAACTCATTCATGCCATTTTTTTAACTCTGGTTTTGTAAAACCACTTTTTACACCCCAAACAAGGTTTAATACTTTTCAATTGAAGTTTTTGGATCAAATGTACTCTTTTTGTTTGTTCTTCTTTAAGAACACCAAGAACATAAACAACTTCCAAATTTTAAATATCTTTAATTCTTCACGAAATCATCTCAAATTTTGGCTATATCATTAATTTTTTTTTAAAAAAATAAAAATTCTAAAATCATTTGTAGAGTTTAAAAAATTTACCCGTATTAAAAAAATATTCCAAAAACTGAAAATCAGTCCCAAAACTTTAAAAATTTGCTTTGATTCGTGTTTTAGTAGTTGTTTTTGACATTAGATCTTTGTTCCCTAGTGTTTTTTGAGTCTATATTCAAATTTTCAAATGATTTGAAGTTGTGAAGAAAATTCTACCATTAAAGAATGTTGAAGTTTTATAACTTTGAAAAAATTTCAAGTGAGTCTTGTTGAATTAGCGCTCAAAAGATATTGAGTTTTGATATCTAGCTCGGAGAGAAACTATTCTTGAAATTTGAGGTGGTTTCGTGAAGAATTAAAGAAGTTTGAAATTTGAGAATTGTTAATGTTCTTTACGTGTTGTTGGTGTTGTTAAGGAAGAATAAGCAAAAAGAGTACATTTGATCCAAAAACTACAATTGAAAAATATTAAAAGTTGTTTGTGATGTAAAAGTGGTTTTTTTAAAACCGGAGTTAAAAAAAATGGCATGTATGAGCCTTTTCTTTAATAGTAATGGCATAGATGAGCCAAAACTTTTAACGGATGGCATACATAAACATTTTCTGAAAGTTTGATGGCATATTTGAGCCTTTTCCCTTATTTGATTCATATTTATTACATTTTCTTTTAAGATTATTAAGAATAGTATGAGAAAATGTAATAAAACAAATTAAAAAGAATAATCGAAGAAGATGTAAGCCTTTAAAAAACGTGCTTAGCTTCTTTATTTTGTAATTATGTTCTGACTTGTGGATATAGGCATGCATGTGAACTGTATGTGAAAGTTTTAAATAATTTTTTAGTGGTAAAATTAATTTTTGCACCTAACTTTCTATTTGCAGGTAAAGTAAAATATTTACTTGAGGGTCTGCGATTGTAGACTTTTATACGTATCACAGATGACTTATATCAGTTTTAATTAAGAGGAGTTATAATATAATATTTTAAAAAATGGGAAGCTCCCCAATTAAAAATTAAATAAAATAAATGTTCTTACAAAATAATCATATTTATGGACAAATATGTAAACACACATTAATTATGAGTCTCTCATTATAATTTCTATGTTTAATTTGTCATTAATTCAAGAAACGGTTGCTTGAACACACACTTGCTACTGCCAAACAGAAAGAAGTTGTTGGATATTTTGTAATATATAGAGGTCTTAAATTGAATAGACATATCTGTTCGTAAAAGAATACGACTGTTATGAAAAGACACGTTTGTTCATGAAAGAATATGACTCTTATGAAAAGAAACATCTGTTCATGAAAGAACATGACTCTTACGAAAAGTCATCCTTTAAATTCTAGAAATATGAAGACTCTAGAAGTAGCCTAAGAAAAATCTGCATGTATAAACAAAGGGATATATTGTATCCTTGAAGAGAATTGTTTGTATTTACCCAATATGTATATGGGCAACATCTCTTTAAATAAAGTGTTTACACGCCTCAAGGCCATCTTCTTCTTTAATCATATTTTCTGTTATTATTTTTTCTAACAATTTAAAAGAGATATTGGGTTTGAAGAAGATAAAAGAGACAAGAACCTTGAATTCTTGAGGAAGTGGGACAGTGAGAAAAAAAATTATTCGAGTGATTTAAAGTATGATTCTAAGGCAGCAAGTCATATGACAAAAGTGAGCCAATAATGATTCACGAAGGAAATGACATATATCAGGTTCTGCTTTCTTAACTTATCTTATTACTTATCTATGAAATTTGATCCTTTGAAATTTTTGAGAAATGATTTTTCATAAATATTTGGATAAATAATTCACTTAGTAAGTTTCGAGTATAGCAACAGCATCATTAGCAATAGAATTGATTTCAAACACCCATTGTTGAACTCTATGATCTCCACATTGCTTTAGTTCTGCATCTTTGAGGAATAGAGAGAGTACTATATATAGTAATAAATTATTAATAGTGGACAGCTTATAAAATTAATTTTCACACTTAACGGTTGACCACTCAATTCTAAATCGTATAATTGGAGCTATAATCGTATTTTCTCTTTTTCATATTAATTGTCATATTTTTTTGTAAAAATTATATAAATCTCATAGTATCGAAAGCTAATTACATCATATTCGTATTCTTTTTCAAATTATAAAAATCCCTTAAAATTATAGGATCTCGAATACATACATAGCTGATCACAAATTGCGAATGATTCATTATTGAATGGGAGAGATGTATTCTGGAAGGGATAGAGATGTATTCTGGAGGTGAGAGGCGATAGAGATGTATCCGGAAGGGGAATGATGTATCCGAGAGGGGATAGCACGTTTACCAGCCTCGAAGCTGTAAGTTTCGAGTATAGCAACAGCATCATTAGCAATAGAATTGATTTCAAACACCCATTGTTGAACTCTATGATCTCCACATTGCTTTAGTCCTGCATCTTTGAGGAAAGTTTTACGCAGGGAAACTTTCTGTATTAGGAAATCACCCAACTTTTGAACTGCAAATGACAGAATGGCATCAGCCATCTTCAGGAATACTAGTTTTGATTGAAAAAAAGAGGAGGCTGTATATTGGAATACAAGTTAGAAAATGGGATATAGAAGCAGTAGATATAAAAGTAAAACCTCAAATAATGCTTATAAAGGGTTCACTTATCACCTATGTGATTAAAGCAGGGGCGGAGCCACCTTAGGCGAAGGGTGTTCCGGTGAACACCCTTCGCCAGAAAATTATATAGTGTATAAATGTTAAATGTTAGTTATTATGAGTGTATATTTGATTTTGCACATCCTTAACATGGGTGAGAAGAAAATTTGCACACCCATCTCGAAATTCCTAGCTCCGCTACTGGATTACAGTTTAGAAAAAACGAAACATGACCATGTGGTTTCTGAGAGAAAAAATTACGATTAGACAAGCTGGAAAGCCATATTATCAAAAAGGACAAAGATGCAACCTAAGAGAAAGGTACAAGGTTAAAAGACTCAAATATGCTATCGAACTTTGAGAAAAGGCTCATCTATGACATTTATTTAAAATTTGGCTCATCCGTGCCATTTCAGTTAACAAATAGTGGCATAAATGAACATTTTCTCAAACGAAAATGACATGTATGAGTCAAATTTTCAACAAACGACATAAATGAGTTTTTTCACAAAATTTAATAACATATTTGAGTCTTTTCCATTTTTGAAATATACTATCTCCGTCCACTTTTAATTGTCATAGTTTCCTTTTTTAGAGTCAAACTATAAGAATTTTGACTAACATTTTACGATGTATTTATTTGTCATATTGATATGCCAAAAATTGCAATTTATAGTACTTTTCGTATAGCTTTTGAATATCTAAATTTTTTGTTTAAAATATCGAATTAATGTAATCTAATTTAATTTTAAAAATTAATCAAATTGACTTTTGAAAAGCGCAACATGACAATTAAAAGTGGAACGAGGGAGTACATTATATGTCTTGTACAATGGTCCACCTAATTAATGATATTGATGATGGAGTCGAAGTAAATTATACGCACGCCTCATGAGAATTTCCGTGATTTTCAATATTTTTCAAAAATTGAGCATTGACATTATCGGTTGAGAATATTTCCAAGTATTATAGGCTTAAGTCATCCAAAAAATTATGCATGAAGGAAAATTAGGGGAGTTGAAGTTCAAGTTCCCAAAATTAATTTGTCGTAAACAAATTTTGTTTAACCATCGAAATTGTTTTAAAGTTGTATGATAATTGATTGATGAGTTATATGAAAATTATATTTTACGTTTTGTATGTTTTTGTAGTTGTATTTAATAATTTTGTATGAATATTGTATACAATATTGTTGTAGTTGCATTAAATTTTTAGTAACCAGCATGAACTTCATACAAAATTTATATACTTTTTATACACGAGTGAAATTCTAAACTTTGAGTAAAATATACATATTTATGCATGCATGACATAAATAGTGTGTTCAAAGGGTCCATTTATGTTTTTAAAAAACGAAACATGACCATGTGGTTTTTGGAAAAAGAATTTACGATTAGACAACCATTATCAAAAAGGATAAAGATGCCAGCTAAGTGATAGGTACATTTTTTTTAAAAAAATATTTATTATCTTCTTCACTATTAAGTTAACAGGCAAGGACAATGAACAAAGTTAAGGAAAAAAGGAACAGTAGACCTGCTCGATAGGGAAAAAAAAATCTATAAATATGATTGTAGCAAATGGTAAAGAGTAAGGACCATTAAGATATGTGTCCGCCAGAGGTCAATGGACCAGGTCCCTCGACAAAGTTAAGAACAATACCGAAAGTAATGCTTAAAGTAAAGAGCAAGGATGTTTATGTGGGAACTTCCTTGCTCAAGGTACTCATAGGGTTTCTCCAACAACGTACTTCACTAATCAAAGAACCAAGATTCAGATTAATTACAAGCTCTTGCAACCTAGGAATTAAACTCTTAATCTCTCATCCTTGTAGCAGCTCTATTACAAGATGAAACAAAGTAATAACTTTATTATCCACTACATTAACTAACTCTAGATAACGTAAACATCCACCAAACTCGACAAAACTAACTCTAGCTATGAACTCGACTTGATACTGAATACAACTGTAATGATCTATGTTCCTTTATAATGATGATTTGATAAACCCTCAAGGTTACTTTTGATGATGACAACATGAACTAGGTTCACAGGTTTACAGGTTTACATATCACGATAGTAAGAAAGAAGCGGGACGAATCTACATAATCCAATTCAAATAAGGAAAAGGGAACGCGTGCAGCATTCAACGTTCAAGAAGGAAAGTAAACTAGAAAAAGGAGAATTCCAAGTACACAAGGAAAACAAGTTTTGGACAAGGAAATATGTTTTAATATGTTTTATAGAGAAAAATTATTTAAACTTAATTCTTTCCATATATGACTCTGCTTTGGATTCTTAAAGTCTATAAAAGGTGGTGATTACAAGACAGAAGATCCCGTCCTTCACAATCCACAATCGAGAGAGAGATTCTACAAACAAAGATAAATTCGAGCATTCAAGAGAGTTGAAGAAAAGAAGTCTTAGAGTTAAGAATTCTTTTTGA
>JAGDQO010002229.1:0-45342 GCA_018342035.1 Solanum appendiculatum | reverse complement strand
GAAATTGATGTCATTTGGCTTTTAGGTTACTGTTTTGGATGGAGGAAAGCGTGTAGGTGGAAGGGTGTACAAAAAAGATGGATGGGGGAATAAGGTGACAACTGCAGATTTAGGAGGGATTGTTTTGACAGGTACACTAGGAAATTCGCTTGGTCTGTTGGCACGACAATTGTTGTAGACACTTCATAAAGTGACAGACCAATGTCCACTCTATCGTGCTGATGGAAAGCCTGTAGACAAGTATTTGGATAAAAAAGAGGAGGCTGCTTATCGGGGGGAATTCTTTCTGTTCTATAGCTATGCAACAGTTGCTGGTGGGCCCTTATTGTTAGCTCTAGTCGCAGGAGAAGCTGCACACAAATTTGAGCTAACGGCCCCTACTGATGCAGCCACAACAGTTCTTCAAATTTTAGAAGGTAATTAAATTCCAAGTTCCACATTAACTTTGCTTTCAATATACCAATATTATTTGGTGGTCAAGTAACAAGTAAAGAATAAAAAAATCTGCGAGAAGAAAAATAAGAATGGAGTAGTTGCTCGAGAAGTGAATTCATGTTATCTTTGTCTAGAGTTAAGCGGTTGAAAGAGTATCAGTGCCAAGCTCATTTCGTATTCGTTGAGTTTCAGATAGGATCTTGCTTTGTTTAACTTTCTGTCTCTTCTTAAAACAAGGAAACCACTAGAGTAACATATTGAGAGAAGTGAGTAATATGTTACTCTTTACCCCTTAAAAGACTCCTATAACATTTTTTTCTTGTCTCAACTATATACTTCAGAGTTGATTTTATCATCTGTTGTTTATTTTTGTTGCTATGTAGGCATATATATTTGAAAATGCATCGATTATAGTAAAATTGAAACCTATGTTTCTTATGGTCATGGAGCTAATTTATTGATGAGATTTGGGCATCATTATCAGGTATATATGAACCACAAGGAATTAACGTCCAAGAGCCTATCCAAATTGTATTTACAAGATGGGGTAGTGATCCGTTCAGATTTGGTTCCTACTCCAATGTTGCTGTGCGTGCATCAGGAGATGACTATGACATTTTAGCAGAAACTGTGCCAGGCGCTATCCAGACATTTAGAACATTGTATTGCAAGGTTGAGAAAAAAAAACCGAGACAAGGTATACTTCAGATTTTTTTAAGGCATGTCTAATGTTTATTAAGACAGTGACAGCCAAGAACTAACTTTGTTTTATCTCATTATGTTGTTGACACAAAATATCGCGTTGCTTTTAAATACTTGACCTTTATCGTTTATGGTAAAGAATTAACTAATTTCTTTCTACAACCATCTTATTTCTTCATTCTACTTACATATTGCTCGAGTATGATTTAGTTTCTATTTAGTCCCGAGTTATTTATTATCTATGGAAATAGCTGTGCATTTCCCTATTTGGATCAACTCTTTGCTATATCAACATTGTTTGCGTGCTCACTTTATGCACTAAATGCTGAAGCTGAAATAAGATAACTAGACCAGACGGGTTAAATGCAAGCAACAAGTGACACCAACAAGCAATAGTATTTAAATAATAATATTTGAAGGGTATATGGTTTTAAATAATAGTAGGTTTTCTCAAATAGCTAGGGTTTAAAGGGACAATGATGAATTTAAGATGAGACATTGTAACACCAACATCTTTTTGTTTAGTGCTAAAGGAAACTTGATATCTGACATCCACGTCTCATTATTCAAATAGAATACACTAGACGGATTTTATTTCCTTATTGAGAGCACTATAAGGATTTTATTTTCTTTTGTTTTTGTTTCGTTATCTACTTTAAAATATTTTAGTTATCTTTGTCATTTGTTCTTCATTGCCCATCTTCTGCATGATAAAAATCTTCCTAAATTTAAGTGGCACGTCTAACTTCCTAATCTTGAGTTCCATCAGGACATTGCCAAATTAGGGATGAGCGGCCCTACCCCAACTCTGTATGAAGTTTAACCTACGTGATATTGGCTTCCTTCTGTTAGCTTTGTGCTTCAAGAGTTATGATCAAAGTTTATATTACTTTGTCGTCCGATTTTGTGTAGCAACATTGACTGGGCATGATATGAATAAAAAGAAATTATCTATATTGTATTATTTTTGTGGTGTGACTAAGTCATTCCCGACACAATCAAATGAAACGTTAGAATTGTTGGGAAGCAAAATACTCGCCATTATTGCTGTGATGATAACAGCTAAGCATGGCAAAAGAGACTTCTGTCAATTTTGACATTACAATTGTGCTACATCATGCTAACCTAAATAAATGTAGTCGTTTAGTTTCACGTGTTGAACTAACAGATCTAATTATTTTGAGCTTAAGTATATATTAAATCGGACGAATAGATTCACTATTCATCAATTTAAGCTTGAAATATTTTGCCTTGAAATTTCGTGTTAATCATTACAAACATTTATTGTTTTTATTTATGTCGTTTGCAACTGTGGCATATATTAGACTTGAGGCTAACATTTCTTATATTTTGTGCTCAAAAGGTGTTGTAAAGTCAAGAGCTGCCACTGTCAAGTAAAAAATAGTCAGGTATGAGTCCTTCCCCGCCTCTCTTTAGCTTCCTCTTTCCTATTTATTTTCTTTAGTATGTCCTTTCTTTTTCTTGTTCAGAGTTTCTGCTTCTTCATGGATCCCCTTTTTAACTTGTTTCTCAGGAAGGCTAAAGAATTTGGCAGAGGCAACGGAACCACTTTATCTGCTGGGGATATCAGAACTAACGAAGTCGCGAGTTCCTTTAGCTCTATGCCTCTGGAAAGTAAGAAATTGGCCCTTCTACTGGTTTGTGATAAGGGATCTCACTTCCTCCAAGTTTGAATATTCTCGTAATGACAACATTGGGTCTAAATCACTGGGTAGTGGTTATGGATCTGTGCTTCCAGTCCTGAGAAAACTTTTTGCTTGAGCTTGTTTGCCTTATCCAAAAGTCAGTTATAAGCAACCTCCACTTTTTTATCCAAATACTCGTCTACAGGCTTTCCATCAGCACGATAGAACGGACATTGGTCTCTCACCTTATGAAGTGTATGCGACAACTGTCTTGCCGACAGACCAAGTGGATTCCCTAGTGCACCTGTCAAAACAATCCCTCCTAAATCAGCAGCTGCCACCTTATTCCCTCCTTCCATCTTTTTTTGTATACACCCTTCCACCCACACACTTTCGTCCCTCCAAAACAGTAACCTCAAAGCCAAATAACATTAGTTGCCTGGCAGTCGCCAACTCAACAAGACCTGCCCCGATAACAATCACTCTGCCCTTACTTGGCTCAGCTGGAATCTTGTCCTTAATTGCCAATGCCACCCCAAAATTAATATATCCATAAGATAACGCGTAGTTCTACGCAGAATCTATTAACCCATCACAGCGTTCTGGTATAACATCAACAAACATATCTTTCGTCACCCAAATCGGCACATTTTCACACCATTTGGTAATAATATGATTTCTGATTAAAATGTAGTTATCCTGTTCCATCCCGCCAACTACAGAAACAACCCTAGCCTCGTTTCCCTCATTCATTAACGACTCAGACGAAAATCCAGCCGTTAATGCAATTAAAGCCTCATAAGTTGGCTCTTTGTTTATAGAAATAATCTCATCAGAAACAACTCGCCTTCTCGAATTTGTACTTTTAACCACCCTAAGAATTAACATTCGTGTTTGCAAAATTGAAACTTTTCACTCGGGGTTTGCTAAATTTATTTGGAGAAGATGAAGACAGAAATGCAGACTTTCTTCATTGGCATTACTGGGAAAATTACTGGATACTTAGTACAAAGGCAGTTTACTCCCTGGCCTACCTTGTCTTCTCTTAATAGGAAGGGATGGAAATGATTCGGGATTGAACCGGAATTAAGGTTAGGATTTGAATTTTGGAAGTGAATTGAAATTGGGAGTAAAATTAATGATCGGGTTTGAGTTAGGCTAATGAATTGGGAATTGGAGAGAAATTTTGGTGATAAGTTTGGTGTTGGTGTCGCTAGCTCTACTTCCACCCCTCTGAATTCTAGTGTTGGAGGAACAATATTGGCTGATCCATGCTTCAAATGCTTTTGAAGATAGCACGGGTACATGTGCTTCATCTTCCGGCGCAAATTGTGGTGGTTGGTAAAAGACGATATTGTGGGAGCAGAAACTTTGTATTTCTTGGCTCTTCTATGGTAATTAACTTTACGCCGTTTTTCTCTTTCTTCAATTAAGCATCTTTATTAGCCTCAACAATTATACCCTTACTGTCTTAGCATAGTCAATGAGAAGTATAATATCTTTTGTATGATTGCGTTCTAATAGCTGTCTTAAAAAGCACATAGATTTATGAAAGTGCGATTACAGTTAACATAGATCTGATTATCTACCTTGATGTTGTGTATTGCAGGTGATTGGAATCTGGTTATTGGTGACAATCAACTCTTTTGCTCATTGTCTGATTATCTAAGTTCTTGGTGGAGCTCCCTTTCTCTCTTGTCTGAGTGAGGGGAAAACGAAATTAGTGCACTGATAGCCAATATCGATCCACACAATGTATTCAAGCAGTTCTTTCTTTAGCTAAAGAGGAAAGAATTATGTAATATTGTGCATGTCAATCCATGAGAAAGATTTTGCTATTGCTAGCAGTGTGACATTCTTATCACTCAGTGGAAAGTTGCTTAGTATGACAACAGTAGCAGACTTTTCATCGATCATCCGGCGTGGATGATGATGATAAGATGTTGATCAATGTATTCAGATGCATTTCTTCTAGCTGATCCATTAGCTCCCCACTTTGCCTATTGTTAGACAATACGTAAATCAAATTTAAAGCTCCATTCCTATTCTTGTTATTGCAGCTTTCTGTTAGGAATGGTAAGAGAAGGCAAACAGCCACATTTTCCTTCATTTTTCTTCTGACCTTTGAGGCATTGGAACATGCAGTGATGGCATTAAGTGCTTCTAATAAGTGACACTGGATTACAGGACTAGTAAGATGAAGGAGTGAAATCGTCTGCTGTGCAAGATCTTGTTTCACTAGTATTATGCTTAAACATTCTGCTCATGATGAGGGAGAACAAGCATTTGTGTTGCATTAAAACGTAGATGTTACACGTACTCGATGAATACATCATAATAATTTAGTGCTATTAGCGCCCTTTTTTTGTTGTAAAATACAGTGAAATTTTTGTTAATGCTAACTGAAATCGCGCAGATACAGTATTTAATTGTAACTGTATATATATGTATGTGTTTTGAAAGCAGAAGTTGGATGTATGTGAATACTAACACAATATATAAATTATGTATCAAGTCAAAATCAAAATCATAAAAAGCAAAACCCGTACCTGTCTTTGGGAAATCTTGGGGTATTCATATATTTAGTATGATTTAATACAACACGAAAAAGTAGGTGTTATATTAACTAGTTTTGTAATTCAAATAAGGAAGAATTACAAGTTTATCAAATAAGGAAAGGTTAAAAGTTCATATTTTATCACTTTTTTCTCTATCAAATCTAATTAGCACGTATTCCTATTTCTCTTTGGATTTATTTTCTTTGATTTGGTAACTTTAAATTAACAAAACAAAATTATATTCCTACAAGGACTAGAATTAGCCTAAACATAACATCTATAAATACCTACACTATCATTAGATTTCTAATATGCGAATAAGAAATTTTTTTTACTTCTAAGTATTTTTTTCTTTTCTCAAAAGTTCTTACTTCTAACTATTTTTTTCTTTTCTCATACAAGTGATCATATTATTAGCTCAAAAAAATGGCAATATTTGTCCCTACTGCCAATAATTGGCACTATGTCCATTTTCCCGTTATTAGATACGTCACTAATGTTCAGCGTGTTCAACCCGCCATTATTGAATACGTATCTAATGTTCATGATCATGATCGTGTTCAATCCATAGTTAGACAGGGAGATGCTCCTACGTACATTAGTTGGTCATTTCCTCCGTTCGGATACATTAAGATCAACACGGATGGAACTTTTATGCAAAATTCAGGGTTAGCGGGATACGGAGGCATTGCAAGAGATGATAGGGGTAGGTGGCTAGGAGGATTTGTGGGGCGATTAGGTGTGGTAACAAAGTCGTGCCTCACGGCGGAACTGTGGGCCATACACGGCGGACTGACCCTGGCGAAGAACTTCAACCTGAAGAACGTAATCATCGAAACTGATTCGAATGAAGCATTGATGCTGATGAGTAAGGGAGACGCCGTCGACAATCACCCCGATCGCGACGTGATAGAAGAGTGCCGGCGTCTCCTGTCCGAACTTGGGATCTCCATGATGCATACTCTAAGGGAAGGAAACAACTGTGCGGATCACCTGGCGAAACTGGGAAGAATGCAACTAGACGAAGATCTAGTAATACTACGTCGTCCGCCACTTTCCATGCACCAACTACTTTTTGCGGACATGGCTCACGTAGCATACCCTAGGTACCGAAAACATGTACGGTAGATTAGTATTAAATAGCACACAAGAAAAAATATGAAGTTATAGTAAACATTTGTAAATGTTTATAACGATATTATATTGAAATATATTCTTGTTGAATAATGTCGGAAGTTGGTATGAATATCATTTTGGTGAGTTCTTAATCAGTGGACTATCACTGATGTTGTCCGTGAATATTTCTTATTTCAAATGTGAATTTAGTACACCCTTTGTTATTGGATAAAACATTTGCAATATGATGAATAACAAAGTGCTACCATTTCAATTTGGGAACACCATATGAGATAATCGCCTAATTCCTATAAATTGCCCCCTAAATATCCAAAAATAGACTCTGAAAATGGTGAGACTGTACGTACTGCTCCCCCAACTCCCTACGGAGGTTTCCATAAAGGTTTCTCAAAGAAATCATCCGCAAGCGATATCACCAAAATATTCATGGGCTCACACAAACAAAAAACTGAAAAAATCATCTAATTCCAGTAAATTGGCCCCAAAATGACTCCGAAATTGGTAAAACTGTATGTACTGCTCCCCAACTCCCAACGGAGTGTTCAATAAAGGTTTCATAAAGAAATCGTCCGGTGCCATATCACCAAAATATTCATTGGCTCACACACACCAAAAACTGAGAAAATCGCCTAAATTTTGTAAATTGCCCCCTAAATGCTCAAAATGGACTCTGAAAATGGTGAGATTGTACGTACTGCTCCCCCAACTCCCTACGGAGGGTTCCATAAAGGTTTCACAAAAAAATTGTCTGGAAGCCATATCACTAAAATATTAATGGGTTAACACAAACGGAAAATTGAGAAAATTGCCTATTTCTTGCAAATTGCCTCCTAAATACCCAAAATTAACTCCGAAAATGGTGAGACTGTACGTACCGCTCCCCCAACTCCCTACGGAGGGTTCTGTAAAGGTTTCGCAAAGAAATCATTAGGAAGCCATATCATCAAAATATTCATTGGCTAACACACAAAAAATTAAGAAAATCGCCTAATTCCAGTAAATTGGCCTCTAAATATCCAAAATGGACTCCAAAAATGGTAAGACTGTACGTACTGCTCCCCCAACTCCCTGTGGAAGGTTCCATAAAGGTTTTACAAATAAATAGTCCGGAAGCGAAATCACCAAAATATTCATGGGCTAAGACACACAAAAAACTGGGAAAATCACATAATTCTTGTAAAGTGCTCCCTAAATACCCAAAATGGACTCTGAAAATGGAGACTGTACGTATTGCTCTCCAACTCCTTACGGAGGGTTCGGTAAAGGTTTTGCAAAGAAATCGTCTGGAAGTCATATCACCAAAATATTCATGGGCTAACACACACAAAAAACTGAGAAAATCACCTAATTTCTGTAAATTGCCCCCTAAATACCCCAAATGGACTCTAAAAATGGTGAGACTGTACGCATTGCTCCCCTAACTCCCTACGGAGGATTCCATAAAGGTTTCACAAAGAAATCGTTTGGAAGCCATATCACAAAAATATTTATGGTCTAACACACACGAAAAATTGGAAAAATTGCCTAATTCTTGTAAATTTCCCCCTAAATACCAAAAATGAACTCCGAAAATGGTGAGACTGTACATACTGCTCCTCAAACTCCCTACGGAGGGTTCCATAAAGGTTTCGTGAAGAAATCGTCCGGAAGCTATATTACCAAAATATTCATGGGTGTTACACACAAAAACTGAAAAATCGCTTAATTCCTATAAATTGTCCCCTAAATACCCAAAATGGACTCTGAAAATGGTGAGACTGTATGTATTGTTCCTCCAACTCTCTACGGAGGTTTTCATAAAGATTTCACAAAGAAATTGTCTGGAAGTCATATCACCAAAATATTCATGGGCTCACAAACACAAAAAACTGAGAAAATCGCTTAGTTTATGTAAATTGCCCCTTAAATGTTCAAAATGGATTATGAAAATGGTGAGACGGTACGTACTGATCTCCCAACTGCCTATGGAGGGTTCCATAGAGGTTTCACAAGGAAATCATCCGGAAGTCATATCACCAAAATATTCATGGGTTAACACACACGAAAAATTGAGAAAATCGCCTAATTCTTGTAAATTGTCCCCAAAATGAACTTCGAAAATGGTAAGACTGTACATACTGTAAATAACCAGTCTTTGTACCAGGTATCTTGTAACTTTCTCAGAAATACCAATGAAGAATATTTCTTGTCTCAAATGTGAATTTAATACCCCTTTGTCATTGGATAAAACATTTGCAATATGATGAATAACAAAGGTACCATTTCAATTTGAGAACACCACAAATAATAGATAATAAATAATAACCAACAGAGCTATTTTGTTCAATTACATTTTAAAAAAGAAAGAGTTATCAACTAAACTAGATAAAAATGAATGAGAAGTGATTTTAGTTAGGTGAAATATTATAAGGACGTAACAAAAGCTAAAACAAAATAATAAAAATAATATTTGGTTAAGACAAAATACACTAGATTACATGCATATATTTGCCAACTTTCTTCTTTATATTACACCTCTTTTTCTCCTTCATTCTCAAGAAGCCATTTTTTCCCTTTCTTCTTCACTTCGTTACAACCAAAGAAAGTTGAAACAATCCATCAAAACTGAACCCATCTTCTCCGATCACCCATTTTCATCTTCTCCGATTCCGTCATCGTCTTCTCCGTTGCTAAAACAGTTACACAAAACAGAGAAATCAATCAGCAAAATTCATTTCCTTAATTTTACTCCCAATTTCAATTCAATTCCAAATTCTAACCCTACCCGTAACTCCGGTTCGATCTAGAATCGTTTCTGTCGAGGTAGATCTAGTAATTTTTCAGTAATACCAATGAAGAACAATCTACATTGCTTTCTTCATCTTCTTCAGGTAAATTTAGCAAAACTCGAGAGAAAAGTTCCGATTTTGCAAACAAAAATGTTAATTCTAAAAGTATAAATTCGAGAAGCTGAGTTGGTTTCTGATGGGATTATTTGTATAAACAAAGTGTCAACTTGAGGCTTTAATTGGATTAACGACTAGATTTACGTCTGACTCGTTAAAGGATGAGGGAATCGAAGCTTGGGTTGTTTTTGCAGTTGGTGGGATAGAACAGTATAACTACATTTTAATTAGAAATCACATTATTACTAGATGGCGTTAAAATGTGTCTATTTGGGTGACGAAAGATATGATTGTTGATGTTGTACGTGAATGCTGTAGCGAGATATCGGATTCTACGTATAACTACTTGTTATCATATGGGTATGTTAATTTTGGGTTGGCTTTGGCAATTAAGGACAGGGTTCCAGCTGAGCCAAGTAAGGGCAGAGTGATTGTTATCGGGGCACGTCTTGCTGGGTTGGCGGCTGCGAGGAAATTGATGTCATTTGGCTTTTAGGTTACTGTTTTGGATGGAGGAAAGCGTGTAGGTGGAAGGGTGTACAAAAAAGATGGATGGGGGAATAAGGTGACAACTGCAGATTTAGGAGGGATTGTTTTGACAGGTACACTAGGAAATTCGCTTGGTCTGTTGGCACGACAATTGTTGTAGACACTTCATAAAGTGACAGACCAATGTCCACTCTATCGTGCTGATGGAAAGCCTGTAGACAAGTATTTGGATAAAAAAGAGGAGGCTGCTTATCGGGGGGAATTCTTTCTGTTCTATAGCTATGCAACAGTTGCTGGTGGGCCCTTATTGTTAGCTCTAGTCGCAGGAGAAGCTGCACACAAATTTGAGCTAACGGCCCCTACTGATGCAGCCACAACAGTTCTTCAAATTTTAGAAGGTAATTAAATTCCAAGTTCCACATTAACTTTGCTTTCAATATACCAATATTATTTGGTGGTCAAGTAACAAGTAAAGAATAAAAAAATCTGCGAGAAGAAAAATAAGAATGGAGTAGTTGCTCGAGAAGTGAATTCATGTTATCTTTGTCTAGAGTTAAGCGGTTGAAAGAGTATCAGTGCCAAGCTCATTTCGTATTCGTTGAGTTTCAGATAGGATCTTGCTTTGTTTAACTTTCTGTCTCTTCTTAAAACAAGGAAACCACTAGAGTAACATATTGAGAGAAGTGAGTAATATGTTACTCTTTACCCCTTAAAAGACTCCTATAACATTTTTTTCTTGTCTCAACTATATACTTCAGAGTTGATTTTATCATCTGTTGTTTATATTTGTTGCTATGTAGGCATATATATTTGAAAATGCATCGATTATAGTAAAATCGAAACATACGTTTCTTATGGTCATGGAGCTAATTTATTGATGAGATTTGGGCATTATTATCAGGTATATAAGAACCACAAGGAATTAATGTCCCAGAGCCTATCCAAATTGTATTTACAAGATGGGGTAGTGATCCGTTCAGATTTGGTTCCTACTCCAATGTTGCTGTGCGTGCATTAGGAGATGACTATGACATTTGAGCAGAAACTGTGAGGCCACTACCAGGCGCTATCCAGACATTTAGAACATTGTATTGCAAGGTTGAGAAAAAAAAACCGAGATAAGGTATACTTCAGATTTTTTTAAGGCATGTCTAATGTTTATTAAGACAGTGACAGCCAAGAACTAACTTTGTTTTATCTCATTATGTTGTTGACACAAAATATCGCGTCACTTTTAAATACTTGACCTTTATCGTTTATGGTAAAAAATTAACTAATTTCTTTCTACAACCATCTTATTTCTTCATTCTACTTACATATTGCTCGAGTATGATTTAGTTTCTATTTAGTCCCGCGTTATTTTATTATCTCTGGAAATATCTGTTCATTTCCCTATTTGGATCAACTCTTTGCTATATCAACATTGTTTGCGTGCTCACTTTATGCACTAAATGCTGAAGCTGAAATAAGATAACTAGACCAGACGGGTTAAATGCAAACAACAAGTGACACCAACAAGCAATAGTATTTAAATAATAATATTTGAAGGGTATATGGTTTTAAATAATAGTAGGTTTTCTCAAATAACGAGGGTTTAAAGGGACAATGATGAATTTAAGATGAGATATTGTAACACCAACATCTTTTTGTTTAGGGCTAAAGGAAACTTGATATCTGACATCCACGTCTCATTATTCAAATAGAATACACTAGACGGATTTTATTTCCTTATTGAGAGCACTATAAGGATTTTATTTTCTTTTGTTTTTGTTTCGTTATCTACTTTAAAATATTTTAGTTATCTTTGTCATTTGTTCTTCATTGTCCATCTTCTGCATGATAAAAATCTTCCTAAATTTAAGTGGCACGTCTAACTTCCTAATCTTGAGTTCCATCAGGACATTACCAAATTAGGGATGAGCAATCCCACCCCAACTCTGTATGAAGTTTAAGCTACGTGATATTGGCTTCCTTCTGTTAGCTTTGTGCTTCAAGAGTTACGATCAAAGTTTATATTACTTTGTCTTCCGATTTTGTGTAGCAACATTGACTGGGCATGATATGAATAAAAAGAAAGTATCTATATTGTATTATTTTTGTGGTGTGACTAAGTCATTCCCGACACAATCAAATGAAACGTTAGAATTGTTGGAAAGCAAAATGCTCGCCATTATTGCTGTGATGATAACAACTAATCATGGCAAAAGAGACTTCTGTCAATTTTGATATTACAATTGTGCTACATCATGCAAACCTAAATAAATGTTGTTGTTTAGTTTCACGTGTTCAACTAACAGATCTAATTATTTTGAGCTTAACTATATATTGAATCGGACGAATAGATTCACTATTCATCAATTTAAGCTTGAAATATTTTGCCTTGAAATTTCGTGTTAATCATTACAAACATGTATTGTTTTTATTTATGTCGTTTGCAACTGTGGCATATATTAGACTTGAGGCTAACATTTCTTATATTTTGTGCTCAAAAGGTGTTGTAAAGTCAAGAGCTGCCACTGTCAAGTAAAAAATAGTCAGGTATGAGTCCTTCCCCGCCTCTCTTTAGCTTCCTCTTTCCTATTTATTTTCTTTAGTATGTACTTTCTTTTTCTTGTTCAGAGTTTCTGCTTCTTCATGGATCCCCTTTTTAACTTGTTTCTCAGGATGGCTAAAGAATTTGGCAGAGGCAACGGAACCACTTTATCTGCTGGGGATATCAGAACTAATGAAATCGCGAGTTCCTTTAGCTCTATGCCTCTGGAAAGTAAGAAATTGGCCCTTCTACTGGTTTGTGATAAGGGATCTCACTTCCTCCAAGTTTGAATATTCTCATAATGACAACATTGGGTCAAAACCACTGGGTAGTGTTTATGGATCTGTGCTTCCAGTCCTGAGAAAACTTTTTGCTTGAGCTTGTTTGCCTTATCCAAAAGTCAGTTATAAGCAACCTCCACTTTTTTATCCAAATACTCGTCTACAGGCTTTCCATCAGCACGATAGAACGGACATTGGTCTCTCACCTTATGAAGTGTATGCGACAACTGTCTTGCCGACAGACCAAGTGGATTCCCTAGTGCACCTGTCAAAACAATCCCTCCTAAATCAGCAGCTGCCACCTTATTCCCTCCTTCCATCTTTTTTTGTATACACCCTTCCACCTACACACTTTCGTCCCTCCAAAACAGTAACCTCAAAGCCAAATAATATCAGTTGCCTCGCAGCCGCCAACCCAGCAAAACCTGCCCCGATAACAATCACTCTGTCCTTACTTGGCTCAGCTGGAATCTTGTCCTTAATTACCAATGCCACCCCAAAATTAATATATCCATAAGATAACACGTAGTTCTTCGCAGAATCTATTAACCCATCACAGCGTTATGGTGTAACATCAACAAACATATCTTTCGTCACCCAAATCGGCACGTTTTCACACCATTTGGTAATAATATGATTTCTGATTAAAATGTAGTTATCCTGTTCCATCCCGCCAACTACAGAAACAACCCTAGCTTCGTTTCCCTCATTCATTAACGACTCAGACGAAAATCTAGCCGTTAATGCAATTAAAGCCTCATAAGTTGGCTCTTTGTTTATAGAAATAATCTCATCAGAAACAACTCGCCTTCTCGAATTTGTACTTTTAACCACCCTAAGAATTAACATTTGTGTTTGCAAAATTGAAACTTTTCACTCGGGGTTTGTTAAATTTATTTGGAGAAGATGAAGACAGAAATGCAGACTTTCTTCATTGGCATTACTGGGAAAATTACTGGATACTTAGTACAAAGGCAGTTTACTGCCTGGCCTACCTTGTCTTCTCTTTATAGGAAGGGATGGAAATGATTCGGGATTGAACCAGAATTAGGGTTAGGATTTGAATTTTGGAAGTGAATTGAAATTGGGAGTAAAATTAATGATCGGGTTTGAGTTAGGCTAATGAATTGGGAATTGGAGAGAAATTTTGGTGATAAGTTTGGTGTTGGTGTCACTAGCTCTACTTCCACCCCTCTGAATTCTAGTGTTGGAGGAACAATATTGGCTGATCCATGCTTCAAATGCTTTTGAAGATAGCAGGGGTACATGTGCTTCGTCTTCCGGCGCAAATTGTGATGGTTGGTAAAAGACGATATTGTGGGAACAGAAACTTTGTATTTCTTGGCTCTTCTATGGTAATTAACTTTATGCCATTTTTCTCTTTCTTCAATTAAGCATCTTTATTAGCCTCAACCATTATACCCTTACTGTCTTAGCATAGTCAATGAGAAGTATAATATCTTTTGCGTATGATGATAATAGTCGATGAGAAGTATAACAGTAGCAGACTTTTCATCATCCGTCGTGGATGATGATGATAAGATGTTGATAAATGTATTCAGATGCATTTCTTCTAGCTTATCCATTAGCTCCCCACTTTGCCTACTGTTAGACAATACGTAAATCAAATTTAAAGCTCCATTCCTATTCTTGGTATTGCAGCTTTCTGTTAGGAATGGTAAGAGAAGGCAAACAGCCACATTTTCCTTCATTTTTCTTCTGACCTTTGAGGCATTGGAACATGCAGTGATGGCATTAAGTGCTTCTAATAAGTGACACTGGATTACAGGACTAGTAAGATGAAGGAGTGAAATCGTCTGCTGTGCAAGATCTTGTTTCACTAGTATTATGCTTAAACATTCTGCTCATGATGAGGGAGAACAAGCATTTGTGTTGCATTAAAACGTAGATGTTACATGTACTCGATGAATACATCATAATAATTTAGTGCTATTAGCGCCCTGTTTTTGTTGTAAAATACAGTGAAATTTTTGTTAATGCTAACTGAAATCGCGCCGATACAGTATTTAATTGTATTTAACTGAATTCGCGCAGATACAGTATTTAACTGAAATCTCGACAAGTTTAATGGTCTTTGTGTTGATGGAGATCTCTTGTTATTGTGATTTCATTATCCACCAAGTTTTGAATCGTGCGCTACTTAACCCTCCAGTTTCAAGTCTCTTTGATTATAAAAAAAGGTTTAATTCATAGTTTATCCCTTAAGGTTCTTAAATGAATTTGAATAAATAACAAAATATAATGTAGCTAGGAATAAAGTCTACCTACATTAAACATAACTAGTTATGATATTAATAACAAAGTTGCCATAAATGGCAACACAAATGGATATTATTATTAAAAGTGGAAACTCTTAACTTAAAAGTTGGATTATCATTTTATTCCTATACTAAATAAAAATATTATCAAAATATCTTATTAATCAAATATTAATTAATAATCATAATAATATTATATATATGGCCTTTTCTCTAATTAGTTAAAAATCACTTATTCCTGAAAAGTTGCAACACTTGAGCCTCGACAGATTCAGTTACGATCATTGAATTGAAATTGTAATGGCCTATGGTCAAAATATTCGGTTACAACCATTGAAATCACATTAGAATTGTCTGAGTTAAATTCTTATTTCCTATTTAATGTATCTTTATACGAATTTTCAATTTAAAATTCTCTTCAAATTTTGATTATTTACCCTTTTTCTGTAGTAAATACCACGGAAGGTGTGCCCATGCATCAAATATTATTGCATTACATATGGAGGAATGTTCATCTTCCAATTGTTAATGGAGACTATACTTGTGTGAATTTTTCCACTAATTAATAATCATTTCATAGTGTGTAGCTTTTATTTATTGTCTTTTGAGTTTTCTCCAATCATAATATAATAATAATTATTTCATAGTGTGTGTCTTTTGAGTTTCCTCCGATCATAATATTATTATGTAGTGTCATTATATTTACATGTTTTATTCCATTATATAAAGTATATAATAGAGTGATACGTACTACTCCCCCAACTCACTAATGAGGGTTCCATAAAGGTTCCACAAATAAATTGTTCGTAAGTTATATCACCAAAATATTCATGGGCTAACACACGAAAAATTGAGAAAATCGTCTAATTCCTGTAAATTGCCCTCTAAATATCAAAAATGGACTTTCAAAATGGTGAGACTGTACGTACTGCTCCCCCAACTCCCTACGGAGGGTTTCGAAAATGTTTCACAAAGAAATCATCCGGAAGCCATATCACCAAAAATATTTATGGACTCACACACAAAAAAAACTGAGAAAATCGCATAATTTCTATAAATTGCCCCCTAAATGCCCAAAATAGACTCTGAAAATGGTGAGACTGTACATACTGCTCCCCCAACTCCCAACGGAGGGTTCCATAAAGATTTGACAAAGAAATCGTCAGGAAGCTATATCACCAAAACATTTATAAGCTAACACACACAAAAAATTGAGAAAATTACCTAATTCCTGTAAATTGCCCCCTAGATACCTAAAATGGACTGTGAAAATGGTGAGACGGTACGCACTGCTCCCACAACTCCCTACGGAAGGTTCCATAAAGGTTTCACAAAGAAATCATTCGAAACCCATATCACCAAAATATTCATGGGCTAACACCCACAAAAAACTGAGAAAATTGCCTAATTCGTGTAAATTGCCCTATAAATGTCCAAAATAGACTCCGAAAATGGTGAGACTGCACCTATTGCTCCCCCAACTCATTACGGAGGGTTCCATAAAGGTTTCGCAAAGAAATCGTCCGGAAGCCATATCACCAAAATATTCAGGGGCTAACACACACAAAAACTCAAAAAATCGCCTAATTCCTGTAAATTGCCCCCTAAATAACCAAAATGGACTCCGACAATGGTGAGACTGTACGTACTGCTCCCCCTACTCCCTACGGAGGGTTCCATAAAAGTTTTACAAAGAAATCGTCCAGAAGTCATATCACCAAATAATCACAGGTGTTACACACAAAAAATTGAGAAAATAATCTAATTCCTGTAAATTTCCCCCTAAATGCCCAAAATGGACTCATAAAATGGTGAGACTGTACGTACTGCTCCCGCAACTCCCTACGGAGGGTTCCATAAGGGTTTCACAAAGAAATCATCCGGAAGCCATATCACCAAAATATTAATGGGCTAACACATACAAAAAAATGAAAAAAATCACCTAATTCCTATAAATTGCCCCCTAAATATCCAAAATGGACTCTGAAAAAGGTGAAACGGTACGCACTGCTCCCCTAACTCCCTATGGAAGGTTCCATAAATGTTTCACAAAAAACCCGTCCGAAAACCATATCACTAAAATATTCATGGGCTAATACACAAAAAATTAAGAAATTCGTCTAATTCCTGTAAATTGTCCCCTAAATGCCCAAAATGAATTCCGAAAAGGTGAGACTGTATGTACTTTTTCCCCAACTCCCTACGAAGGGTTATATAAAGGTTTCGCAAAGAAATCGTCCAAAATCCATATCACCAAAATATTCATGGGCTCAGTTCACACACACAAAAAAAATTGAAAAAATCGCTTAATTTCGGTAAATTGCCCATAAATGCCCTAAATGGACTCTGAAAATGGTGTGAATGTACGTATTGCTCCCCCAACTCCCTAGGAAGGGTTCCATAAAGGTTTCACAAAGAAATCATCCGAAAGACATATCATCAAAATATTCATAAGCTAACACACACAAAAATTGAGAAAATCGCCTAATTCCTATAAATTGCCCCTAAATATCCAAAATGGACTTCGAAAATGGTGACACTGTACGTACTGCTCCCCCAACTCCCTACAGAGGGTTCTATAAAGGTTTCGCAAAGAAATCGTCCGGAAGCCATATCATCAAAATATTCATGGGCTCAGCTCATACACACAAAAAAATTGAGAAAATCGCCTAATTTCTGTATATTGCCCCCTAAATGCCCAAAATACACTCTAAAAATGGTGAGCCTGTACGTACTGCTCCCTCAACACCCTACGGAGGGCCATAAAGGCTTCACAAAGAAATCGTCTGAAAGCCATATCACCAAAAAATTCATGGGCTAACACACACAAAAAATTGAGAAAATTGCGAAATTTTTGTAAATTTGACCCTAAATACCCAAAATAGACTTCGGAAATGGTTAGACTGTACGTACTGCTCCCCCAACTCCCTACGGAGGGCTCAATAAAGATTTCACAAAGAATTTGTTCGGAAGCCACAACCAAAATATTCATGGGCTAACGTGCACAAAAAATTGAGAAAATCACCTAATTCCTCTAAATTGCCCCCTAAATGTCCAAAGTGAACTCTGTAAATGTAGAGACTATACGTACTGGTCCCCCAACACCCTACAGAGGGTTTCATAGAGGTTTCGTAAAGAAATCGTCCGGAAGCTATATCAAAAAAGTATTCATGGGCTAACACACACAAAAAACTGAGAAAATCACCAAATTTCTATAAATTGCCCTCTAAATGTCCAAAATGGACTCTTAAAATGGTGAGACAGTACGTACAACTCCCCCCAACTCCCTATGGAGGGTTCCATAAAGGTTTCACAAAGAAATCGTCTGGAAGCCATGTCACCAAATTATTCATGGGCTAACACACATGAAAAATTAAGAAAATCGTCTAATTTCTTTAAATTTCTCCCCTAAATACCCAAAATAGACACAAAAAATGGTGGGACCTTACGTACTGTTCCCCCAACTCCCTACGGAGGGTTCCATTAAGGTTTCACAAAGAAATCATCCGGAAGCCATATCACAAAAAATATTTTTGGGCTAACACACAAAAAACTGAGAAAATCACCTAATTCGTGTAAATTGACTCCTAAATGCCCAAAATGAAATCTGAAAATGGTGAGACTATACGTATTGCTCCCCCAACAATCTACGGTGGGTTCCATAAAGATTTTGCAAAGAAATCGTCCGGAATCCATATCACCAAAATATTCATGGACTCAGGCTCACACACACAAATAAATTGAGAAAATCGCCCAATTTCTGTAAATTGCTCCACTAAATGCCTAAAATGGACTTAGAAAATGGTGAGACTGTACGTATTGCTCCCTCAATTCCCTACGGAGGGTTCCATAAAGGTTTCGCAAAGAAATCGTCTGGAAGCCGTATCACTAAAATATTCATGGGCTAACACACACAAAAAATTGAAAAAATCACCTAAATCCTGTAAATTGCCCCCTAAATGCCCAAAATAGACTCTAAAAATGGTGAGACAATATGCACTCCTCCCCCAACTCCCTATGGAGGGTTCCATAAAAATTTCACAAAGAAATCGACCGAAAGCCATATGACAAAATATTCATAGGCTAACACACACAAAAAAAAATTAAGAAAATTACCTAAACAATATATATTTGCCAGGTAAAAGCAGTTTTTGCTTACCTAAACAATCAAATACTATGCACAAGCATAATACAAGAATAGAGTTAAAAACTAATGTGTCAACTGTCAAACATATATTAAAGTCAAAATCAAAACCTAAATCGAAATTTCTTTTATTTTTTTAAATTACAAGATCTAAAAATCTTGTTTATTTTTTAAAATTACTTATAAAGTCAAAATCAAAATCAAAAAAGCAAAAACCCGTATGCTTTTTTTAGAAAATCTCGGGGTATTCATATATCTAGTATGATTTAATATAACACGAAAAAATAGGTGTTATATTAACTAGTTTTGTAATTCAAATAAGGAAGAATTACAAGTTTATCAAATAAGGAAAGGTTAAAAGTTCATATTTTATCACTTTTTTCTATATCAAGTATAATTAGCACGTATTCCTATTTCTCTTTGGATTTATTTTCTTTGATTTGGTAACTTTAAATTAACAAAACAAAATTATATTCCTACAAGGACTAGAATTAGCCTAAACATAACATCTATAAATACCTACACTATCATTAGATTTCTAATATGCGAATAAGAAATTTTTTTTACTTCTAAGTATTTTTTTCTTTTCTCAAAAGTTCTTACTTCTAACTATTTTTTTCTTTTCTCATACAAGTGATCATATTATTAGCTCAAAAAAATGGCAATATTTGTCCCTGCTACCAATAATTGGCACTATGTCCATTTTCCCGTTATTAGATACGTCACTAATGTTCAGCGTGTTCAACCCGCCATTATTGAATACGTATCTAATGTTCATGATCATGATCGTGTTCAATCCATAGTTAGACAGGGAGATGCCCCTACGTACATTAGTTGGTCATTTCCTCCGTTCGGATACATTAAGATCAACACGGATGGAACTTTTATGCAAAATTCAGGGTTAGCGGGATACGGAGGCATTGCAAGAGACGATAGGGGTAGGTGGCTAGGAGGATTTGTGGGGCGATTAGGTGTGGTAACAAAGTCGTGCCTCACGGCGGAACTGTGGGCCATACACGGCGGACTGACCCTGGCGAAGAACTTCAACCTGAAGAACGTCATCATCGAAACTGATTCGAATGAAGCATTGATGCTGATGAGTAAGGGAGACGCCGTCAACAATCACCCCGATCGCGACGTGATAGAAGAGTGCCGGCGTCTCCTGTCCGAACTTGGGATCTCCATGATGCATACTCTACGGGAAGGAAACAACTGTGCGGATCACCTGGCGAAACTGGGAAGAATGCAACTAGACGAAGACCTAGTAATACTACATCGTCCGCCACGTTCCATGCACCAACTACTTTTTGCGGACATGGCTCACGTAGCATACCCTAGGTACCGAAAACATGTACGGTAGATTAGTATTAAATAGCACACAAGAAAAAATATGAAGTTATAGTAAACATTTGTAAATGTTTATAACGATATTATATTGAAATATATTCTTGTTGAATAATGTCGGAAGTTGGTATGAATATCATTTTGGTGAGTTCTTAATCAGTGGACTATCACTGATGTTGTCCGTGAATATTTCTTATTTCAAATGTGAATTTAGTACACCCTTTGTTATTGGATAAAACATTTGCAATATGATGAATAACAAAGGTACCATTTCAATTTGAGAACACCATAAATACTGGATAATAAATAATAATCAACAGAGCAATTTTGTTCAATTACATTTAAAAAAAGAAAGAATTATCAACTAAACTAGATAAAAATGAATGAGAATATTCCTAACAACTCTTTTAATTAAGTACAAGTGGAGCTTCAGTAAAGAAAAATATTGAAATAGAGCCATGTAATAGCCATATGAACTTGTGCAATCCTTCTCTCGTGAGCTAACTTTTGGGGTTGAGTTAGACCCGAGTTCCACTTCTAAATTTAGGAAATCCTGTGATTGTTTTAGTGCAAGGAATGTTAAGGTTACAAATGAAGAGTGCAAGAGTTTTAGTGCAATGAATGTTAAAGGTTACAAATGAAGAGTGCAAGAGAGATTCTGCAATGACATACTCTCTCTGTTTCAATTTGTTTGTCTTACTTTCTTTTCTAGTTTCTTTCAAAAAGAATGTCTATTTCCGTTTTTGGCAATTCTTCAGATGACATGTTTAAGGCCACAAGATTAAAGATCGCTTTAGCATATTCTATTGTAGTCTCGAGGAAAAAATGACTTCGTAGGAGGACGGGTAGGTGATGAAGAATTGGGAGTTTTTAGTAAATAAAAAGGATGCATTTGGTCATATTTTGAAAATTCGACAAGTGCTTTTAGTTAGGTGAAATATTATAAGGACGTAACGAAAGCTAAAACAAAATAATAAAAATAATATTTGGTTAAGACAAAATACACTAGATTACATGCATACATTTGCCACTTTGTTCTTTATATTACACCTCTTTTTCTCCTTCATTTTCAAGAAGCCATTTTTTCCCTTTCTTCTTCACTTCGTTACAACCAAAGAAAGTTGAAACAATCCATCAAAACTGAACCCATCTTCTCCGATCACCCATTTTCATCTTCTCCGATTCCGTCATCGTCTTCTCCGTTGCTAAAACAGTTACAGAAAACAGAGAAATCAATCAGCAAAATTCATTTTTCTAACTCAAACCCTTAATTTCAACTCAATTCCAAATTCTAACCCTACCCGTAACTCCGGTTCGATCTACAATCGTTTCTGTCGAGGTAGATCTAGTAATTTTTCAGTAATACCAATGAAGAACAATCTACATTGCTTTCTTCATCTTCTTCAGGTAAATTTAGCAAATCTCGAGTGAAAAGTTCCGATTTTGCAAACAAAAATGTTAATTCTAAAAGTATAAATTCAAGAAGCTGAGTTGGTTTCTGATGGGATTATTTGTATAAACAAAGTGTCAACCTGAGGCTTTAATTGGATTAACGACTAGATTTACGTCTGACTCGTTAAATGATGAGGGAATCGAAGCTTGGGTTGTTTTTGCAGTTGGTGGGATAGAACGGTATAACTACATTTTAATTAGAAATCACATTATTACTAGATGGCGTTAAAATGTGTCGATTTGGGTGACGAAAGATATGATTGTTGATGTTGTACGTGAATGCTGTAGTGGGATATTGGATTCTACGTATAGCTACTTGTTATCATATGGGTATGTTAATTTTGGGTTGGCTTTGGCAATTAAGGACAGGGTTTCAGCTGAGCCAAGTAAGGGCAGAGTGATTGTTATCGGGGCACGTCTTGCTGGGTTGGCGGCTGCGAGGAAATTGATGTCATTTGGCTTTTAGGTTACTGTTTTGGATGGAGGAAAGCGTGTAGGTGGAAGGGTGTACAAAAAAGATGGATGGGGGAATAAGGTGACAACTGCTGATTTAGGAGGGATTGTTTTGACAGGTACACTAGGAAATTCGCTTGGTCTGTTGGCACGACAATTGTTGTAGACACTTCATAAAGTGAGAGACCAATGTCCACTCTATCGTGCTGATGGAAAGCCTGTAGACAAGTATTTGGATAAAAAAGAGGAGGCTGCTTATCGGGGGGAATTCTTTCTGTTCTATAGCTATGCAACAGTTGCTGGTGGGCCCTTATTGTTAGCTCTAGTCGCAGGAGAAGCTGCACACAAATTTGAGCTAACGGCCCCTACTGATGCAGCGACAACAGTTCTTCAAATTTTAGAAGGTAATTAAATGCCATGTTCCACATTAACTTTGCTTTCAATATACCAATATTATTTGGTGGTCAAGTAACAAGTAAAGAATAAAAAACTCTGCGAGCAGAAAAATAAGAATGGAGTAGTTGCTCGAGAAGTGAATTCATGTTATCTTTGTCTAGAGTTAAGCGGTTGAAAGAGTATCAGTGCCAAGCTCATTTCGTATTCGTTGAGTTTCAGATAGGATCTTGCTTTGTTTAACTTTCTGTCTCTTCTTAAAACAAGGAAACCACTAGAGTAACATATTGAGAGAAGTGAGTAATATGTAACTCTTTACCCCTTAAAAGACTCCTATAACATTTTTTTCTTGTCTCAACTATATACTTCAGAGTTGATTTTATCATCTGTTGTTTATTTTTGTTGCTATGTAGGCATATATATTTGAAAATGCATCGATTATAGTAAAATTGAAACCTATGTTTCTTATGGTCATGGAGCTAATTTATTGATGAGATTTGGGCATCATTATCAGGTATATATGAACCATGAACCACAAGGAATTAACGTCCCAGAGCCTATCCAAATTGTATTTACAAGATGGGGTAGTGATCCGTTCAGATTTGGTTCCTACTCCAATGTTGCTGTGCGTGCATCAGGAGATGACTATGACATTTTAGCAGAAACTGTGAGGCCACTACCAGGCGCTATCCAGACATTTAGAACATTGTATTGCAAGGTTGAGAAAAAAAAACCGAGATAAGGTATACTTCAGATTTTTTGAAGGCATGTCTAATGGTTATTAAGACAGTGACAGCGAAGAATTAACTTTGTTTTATCTCATTATGTTGTTGACACAAAATATCGCGTTGCTTTTAAATACTTGACCTTTATCGTTTATGGTAAAGAATTAACTAATTTCTTTCTACAACCATCGTATTTCTTCATTCTACTTACATATTGCTCGAGTATGATTTAGTTTCTATTTAGTCCCGAGTTATTTATTATCTATGGAAATAGCTGTGCATTTCCCTATTTGGATCAACTCTTTGCTATATCAACATTGTTTGCGTGCTCACTTTATGCACTAAATGCTGAAGCTGAAATAAGATAACTAGACCAGACGGGTTAAATGCAAGCAACAAGTGACACCAACAAGCAATAGTATTTAAATAATAATATTTGAAGGGTATATGGTTTTAAATAATAGTAGGTTTTCTCAAATAGCTAGGGTTTAAAGGGACAATGATGAATTTAAGATGAGACATTGTAACACCAACATCTTTTTGTTTAGTGCTAAAGGAAACTTGATATCTGACATCCACGTCTCATTATTCAAATAGAATACACTAGACGGATTTTATTTCCTTATTGAGAGCACTATAAGGATTTTATTTTCTTTTGTTTTTGTTTCGTTATCTACTTTAAAATATTTTAGTTATCTTTGTCATTTGTTCTTCATTGTCCATCTTCTGCATGATAAAAATCTTCCTAAATTTAAGTGGCACGTCTAACTTCCTAATCTTGAGTTCCATCAGGACATTGCCAAATTAGGGATGAGCGGCCCTACCCCAACTCTGTATGAAGTTTAACCTACGTGATATTGGCTTCCTTCTGTTTTGTGCTTCAAGAGTTATGATCAAAGTTTATATTACTTTGTCGTCCGATTTTGTGTAGCAACATTGACTGGGCATGATATGAATAAAAAGAAAGTATCTATATTGTATTATTTTTGTGGTGTGACTAAGTCATTCCCGACACAATCAAATGAAACGTTAGAATTGTTGGGAAGCAAAATGCTCGCTATTATTGCTGTGATGATAACAGCTAAGCATGGCAAAAGAGACTTCTGTCAATTTTGACATTACAATTGTGCTACATCATGCTAACCTAAATAAATGTAGTCGTTTAGTTTCACGTGTTGAACTAACAGATCTAATTATTTTGAGCTTAAGTATATATTAAATCGGACGAATAGATTCACTATTCATCAATTTAAGCTTGAAATATTTTGCCTTGAAATTTCGTGTTAATCATTACAAACATATATTGTTTTTATTTATGTCGTTTGCAACTGTGGCATATATTAGACTTGAGGCTAACATTTCTTATAGTTTGTGCTCAAAAGGTGTTGTAAAGTCAAGAGCTGCCACTGTCAAGTAAAAAATAGTCAGGTATGAGTCCTTCCCCGCCTCTCTTTAGCTTCCTCTTTCCTATTTATTTTCTTTAGTATGTCCTTTCTTTTTCTTGTTCAGAGTTTCTGCTTCTTCATGGATCCCCTTTTTAACTTTTCTCTCAGGAAGGCTAAAGAATTTGGCAGAGGCAACGGAACCACTTTATCTGCTGGGGATATCAGAACTAATGAAATCGCGAGTTCCTTTAGCTCTATGCCTCTGGAAAGTAAGAAATTTGCCCTTCTACTGGTTTGTGATAAGGGATCTCACTTCCTCCAAGTTTGAATATTCTCGTAATGACAACATTAGGTCTAAACCACTGGGTAGTGGTTATGGATCTGTGCTTCCAGTCCTGAGAAAACTTTTTGCTTGAGCTTGTTTGCCTTATCCAAAAGTTAGTTATAAGCAACCTTCACTTTTTTATCCAAATACTCGTCTACAGGCTTTCCATCAGCACGATAGAACGGACATTGGTCTCTCACCTTATGAAGTGTATGCGACAACTGTCTTGCCGACAGACCAAGTGGATTCCCTAGTGCACCTGTCAAAACAATCCCTCCTAAATCAGCAGCTGCCACCTTATTCCCTCCTTCCATCTTTTTTTGTATACACCCTTCCACCTACACACTTTCGTCCCTCCAAAACAGTCACCTCAAAGCCAAATAACATTAGTTGCCAACCCAACAAGACCTGCCCCGATAACAATCACTCTGCCCTTACTTGGCTCAGCTGGAATCTTGTCCTTAATTGCCAATGCCACCCCAAAATTAATATATCCATAAGATAACACGTAGTTCTACGCAGAATCTATCAACCCATCACAGCGTTCTGGTATAACATCAACAAACACAACTTTCATCACCCAAATCGGCACATTTTCACACCATTTGGTAATAATATGATTTCTGATTAAAATGTAGTTATCCTGTTCCATCCCGCCAACTACAAAAACAATCCTAGCTTCGTTTCCCTCACTCATTAAAGACTCAGACGAAAATCCAGCCGTTAATGCAATTAAAGCCTCATAAGTTGGCTCTTTGTTTATAGAAATAATCTCATCAGAAACAACTCGCCTTCTCGAATTTGTACTTTTAACCACCCTAAGAATTAACATTCGTGTTTGCAAAATTGAAACTTTTCACTCGGGGTTTGTTAAATTTATTTGGAGAAAATGAAGACAGAAATGCAGACTTTCTTCATTGGCATTACTGGGAAAATTACTGGATACTTAGTACAAAGGCAGTTTACTGCCTGGCCTACCTTGTCTTCTCTTTATAGGAAGGGATGGAAATGATTATGGATTGAACTGGAATTAGGGTTAAGATTTGAATTTTGGAAGTGAATTGAAATTGGGAGTAAAATTAATGATTGGGTTTGAGTTAGGCTAATGAATTGGGGATTGGAGAGAAATTTTGGTGATAAGTTTGGTGTTGGTGTCACTAGCTCTACTTCCACCCCTCTGAATTCTAGTGTTGGAGGAACAATATTGGCTGATCCATGCTTCAAATAATTTTGAAGATAGCAGGGGTACATGTGCTTCGTCTTCCGGCTCAAATTGTGATGGTTGGTAAAAGACGATATTGTGGGAACAGAAACTTTGTATTTCTTGGCTCTTCTATGGTAATTATCTTTATGCCATTTTTCTCTTTCTTCAATTAAGCATCTTTATTAGCCTCAACCATTATACCCTTACTGTCTTAGCATAGTCAATGAATACATCATAATAATTTAGTGCTATTAACGCCCTTTTTTGTTGTAAAATACAGTGAAATTTTTGTTAATGCTAACTGAAATCACGCAGATACAGTATTTAATTGTAACTGTATATATATGTATGTGTTTTGAAAGCAGAAGTTGGATGTATGTGAATGCTAACACAATATATAAATTACGTATAAAGTCAAAATCAAAATCAAAAAAAGCAAAACTCGTACGTGTCTTTGGGAAATCTTGGGGTATTCATATATTTAGTATGATTTAATATAACACGAAAAAGTAGGTGTTATATTAACTAGTTTTGTAATTCAAATAAGGAAGAATTACAAGTTTATCAAATAAGGAAAGGTTAAAAGATCATATTTTATCACTTTTTTCTATATCAAGTCTAATTAGCACGTATTCCTATTTCTCTTTGGATTTATTTTCTTTGATTTGGTAACTTTAAATTAACGAAACAAAATTATATTCCTACAAGGACTAGAATTAGCCTAAACATAACATCTATAAATACCTACACTATCATTAGATTTCTAATATGCGAATAAGAAATTTTTTTTACTTCTAAGTATTGTTTTCTTTTCTCAAAAGTTCTTACTTCTAACTATTTTTTTCTTTTCTCATACAAGTGATCATATTATTAGCTCAAAAAAATGGCAATATTTGTCCCTACTGCCAATAATTGGCACTATGTCCATTTTCCCGTTATTAGATACGTCACTAATGTTCAGCGTGTTCAACCCGCCATTATTGAATACGTATCTAATGTTTATGATCATGATCGTGTTCAATCCATAGTTAGACAGGGAGATGCCCCTACGTACATTAGTTGGTCATTTCCTCCGTTCGGATACATTAAGATCAACACGGATGGATCTTTTATGCAAAATTCAGGGTTAGCGGGATACGGAGGCATTGCAAGAGACGATAGGGGTAGGTGGCTAGGAGGATTTGTGGGGCGATTAGGTGTGGTAACAAAGTCGTGCCTCACGGCGGAACTGTGGGCCATACACGGCGGACTGACCTTGGCGAAGAACTTCAACCTGAAGAACGTAATCATCGAAACTGATTCGAATGAAGCATTGATGCTGATGAGTAAGGGAGACGCCATCGACAATCACCCCGATCGCGACGTGATAGAAGAGTGCCGGCGTCTCCTGTCCGAACTTGGGATCTCCATGATGCATACACTAAGGGAAGGAAACAACTGTGCGGATCACTTGGCGAAACTGGGAAGAATGCAACTAGACGAAGACCTAGTAATACTACGTCGTCCGCCACGTTCCATGCACCAACTACTTTTTGCGGACATGGCTCACGTAGCATACCCTAGGTACCGAAAACATGTACGGTAGATTAGTATTAAATAGCACACAAGAAAAAATATGAAGTTATAGTAAATATTTGTAAATGTTTATAACGATATTATATTGAAATATATTCTTGTTGAATAATGTCGGAAGTTGGTATGAATATCATTTTGGTGAGTTCTTAATCAGTGGACTATCACTGATGTTGTCCGTGAATATTTCTAATTTCAATTGTGAATTTAGTACACCCTTTGTTATTGGATAAAACATTTGCAATATGATGAATAACAAAGCGCTACCATTTCAATTTGGGAACACCATATGAGAAAATCGCCTAATTCCTATAAATTGCCCCCTAAATATCCAAAAATAGACTCTGAAAATGGTGAGACTGTACGTACTGCTCCCCCAACTCCCTGCGGAGGTTTCCATAAAGGTTTCTCAAAGAAATCATCCGCAAGCGATATCACCAAAATATTCATGGGCTCACACAAACAAAAAACTGAAAAAATCATCTAATTCCAGTAAATTGGCCCCAAAATGGACTCCGAAATTGGTAAAACTGTATGTACTGCTCCCCAACTCCCAACGGAGTGTTCAATAAATGTTTCATAAAGAAATCGTCCGGTGCCATTTCAGCAAAATATTCATTGGCTCACACACACCAAAAATTGAGAAAATCGCCTAAATTTTGTAAATTGCCCCCTAAATGCTCAAAATGGACTCTGAAAATGGTGAGATTGTACATACTGCTCCCCCAACTCCCTACGGAGGGTTCCATAAAGGTTTCACAAAAAAATTGTCTGGAAGCCATATCACTAAAATATTAATGGGTGTTCACACACGAAAAATTGAGAAAATCGCCTATTTCTTGCAAATTGCCCCCAAAATACCCAAAATTAACTCCGAAAATGGTGAGACTGTACGTACCGCTCCCCCAACTCCCTACGGAGGGTTTTGTAAAGGTTTGGCAAAGAAATCATTAGGAAGCCATATCATCAAAATATTCATTGGCTAACACACACAAAAAATTAAGAAAATCGACTAATTCCTGTAAATTGGCCTCAAAATATCAAAAATGGACTCCAAAAATGGTAAGACAGTACGTACTGCTCCCCCAACTCCCTGTGGAAGGTTCCATAAAGGTTTTACAAATAAATAGTCGGGAAGCGAAATCACCAAAATAGCCATATGAACTTGTGCAATCCTTCTCTAGTGAGCTAACTTTTGGGGTTGAGTTAGACCAGAGTTCCATTTCTGAATTTAGGAAATCCCGTGATTGTTTTAGTGCAAGGAATGTTAAGGTTACAAATGAAGAGTGCAAGAGTTTTAGTGCAATGAATGTTAAAGGTTACAAATAAAGACTGCAAGAGAGATTCTGCAATGACATACTCTCTCTGTTTCAATTTGTTTGTCTTACTTTCTTTTCTAGTTTCTTTCAAAAAAAATGGCTATTTCCGTTTTTGGCAATTCTTCAGATGACATGTTTAAGGCCACAAGATTAAAGATCGTTTTAGCATATTCTATTGTAGTCTCGAGGAAAAAATGACTTCGTAGGAGGACGGGGAGGTGATGAAGAATTGGGAGTTTTTAGTAAATAAAAAGGATGTATTTGGTCATATTTTAAAAATTCGACAAGTGCTTTTAGTTAGGTGAAATATTATGAGGACGTAACGAAAGCTAAAAAGAAAAAAAAAAAAAAAATTTGGTTAAGACAAAATACACTAGATTACATGCATATATTTGCCAACTTTGTTCTTTATATTACACCTCTTTTTCTCCTTCATTTTCAAGAAGCCATTTTTTCCCTTTCTTCTTCACTTCGTTACAACCAAAGAAAGTTGAAACAATCCATCAAAACTGAACCCATCTTCTCCGATCACCCATTTTCATCTTCTCCGATTCCGTCATCGGCTTCTCCGTTGCTAAAACAGTTACACAAAACAGAGAAATCAATCAGCAAAATTCATTTCCTTAATTTTACTCCCAATTTCAATTCAATTCCAAATTCTAACCCTACCCGTAACTCCGGTTCGATCTAGAATCGTTTCTGTCGAGGTAGATCTAGTAATTTTTCAGTAATACCAATGAAGAACAATCTACATTGCTTTCTTCATCTTCTTCAGGTAAATTTAGCAAAACTCGAGTGAAAAGTTCCGATTTTGCAAACAAAAATGTTAATTCTAAAAGTATAAATTCAAGAAGCTGAGTTGGTTTCTGATGGGATTATTTGTATAAACAAAGTGTCAACTTGAGGCTTTAATTGGATTAACGACTAGATTTACGTATGACTCGTTAAAGGATGAGGGAATCGAAGCTTGAGTTGTTTTTTCAGTTGGTGGGATAGAACAATATAACTACATTTTAATTAGAAATCACGTTATTACTAGATGGCGTTAAAATGTGTCGATTTGGGTGACGAAAGATATGATTGTTGATGTTGTACGTGAATGCTGTAGTGGGATATTGGATTCTACGTATAACTACTTGTTATCATATGGGTATGTTAATTTTGTGGTGGCTTTGGCAATTAAGGACAGGGTTCCAGCTGAGCCAAGTAAGGGCAGAGTGATTGTTATCGGGGCACGTCTTGCTGGGTTGGCTGCTGCGAGGAAATTGATGTCATTTGGCTTTTAGGTTACTGTTTTGGATGGAGGAAAGCGTGTAGGTGGAAGGGTGTACAAAAAAGATGGATGGGGGAATAAGGTGACAACTGCTGATTTAGGAGGGATTGTTTTGACAGGTACACTAGGAAATCTGCTTGGTATGTTGGCACGACAATTGTTGTAGACACTTCATAAAGTGAGATACCAATGTCCACTCTATCGTGCTGATGGAAAGCCTGTAGACAAGTATTTGGATAAAACAGAGGAGGCTGCTTATTGGGGGGAATTCTTTCTGTTCTATAGCTATGCAACAGTTGCTGGTGGGCCCTTATTGTTGGCTCTAGTCGCAGGAGAAGCTGCACACAAATTTGAGCTAACGGCCCCTACTGATGCAGCGACAACAGTTCTTCAAATTTTAGAAGGTAATTAAATGCCATGTTCCACATTAACTTTGCTTTCAATATACCAATATTATTTGGTGGTCAAGTAACAAGTAAAGAATAAAAAACTCTGCGAGCAGAAAAATAAGAATGGAGTAGTTTCTCGAGAAGTGAACTCATGTTATCTTAGTCTAGAGTTAAGCGGTTGAAAGAGTATCAGTGCCAAGCTCATTTCGTATTCGTTGAGTTTCAGATAGGATCTTGCTTTGTTTAACTTTCTGTCTCTTCTTAAAACAAGGAAACCACTAGAGTAACATATTGAGAGAAGTGAGTAATATGTAACTCTTTACCCCTTAAAAGACTCCTATAACATTTTTTTCTTGTCTCAACTATATACTTCAGAGTTGATTTTATCATCTGTTGTTTATTTTTGTTGCTATGTAGGATTATATATTTGAAAATGCATCTATTATAGTAAAATTGAAACCCATGTTTCTTATGGTCATGGAGCTAATTTATTGATGAGATTTTGGGCATTATTATCAGGTATATATGAACCACAAGGATTACGTCCCAGAGCCTATCCAAATTGTATTTACAAGATGGGGTAGTGATCCGTTCAGATTTGGTTCCTACTCCAATGTTGCTGTGCGTGCATCAGGAGATGACTATGACATTTTAGCAGAAACTGTGAGGCCACTACCAGGCGCTATCCAGACATTTAGAACATTGTATTGCAAGGTTGAGAAAAAAAAACCGAGATAAGGTATACTTCAGATTTTTTGAAGGCATGTCTAATGGTTATTAAGACAGTGACAGCGAAGAATTAACTTTGTTTTATCTCATTATGTTGTTGACACAAAATATCGCGTTGCTTTTAAATACTTGACCTTTATCGTTTATGGTAAAGAATTAACTAATTTCTTTCTACAACCATCGTATTTCTTCATTCTACTTACATATTGCTCGAGTATGATTTAGTTTCTATTTAGTCCCGAGTTATTTATTATCTATGGAAATAGCTGTGCATTTCCCTATTTGGATCAACTCTTTGCTATATCAACATTGTTTGCGTGCTCACTTTATGCACTAAATGCTGAAGCTGAAATAAGATAACTAGACCAGACGGGTTAAATGCAAGCAACAAGTGACACCAACAAGCAATAGTATTTAAATAATAATATTTGAAGGGTATATGGTTTTAAATAATAGTAGGTTTTCTCAAATAGCTAGGGTTTAAAGGGACAATGATGAATTTAAGATGAGACATTGTAACACCAACATCTTTTTGTTTAGTGCTAAAGGAAACTTGATATCTGACATCCACGTCTCATTATTCAAATAGAATACACTAGACGGATTTTATTTCCTTGTTGAGAGCACTATAAGGATTTTATTTTCTTTTGTTTTTGTTTCGTTATCTACTTTAAAATATTTTAGTTATCTTTGTCATTTGTTCTTCATTGTCCATCTTCTGCATGATAAAAATCTTCCTAAATTTAAGTGGCACGTCTAACTTCCTAATCTTGAGTTCCATCAGGACATTGCCAAATTAGGGATGAGCGGCCCTACCCCAACTCTGTATGAAGTTTAACCTACGTGATATTGGCTTCCTTCTGTTAGCTTTGTGCTTCAAGAGTTATGATCAAAGTTTATATTACTTTGTCGTCCGATTTTGTGTAGCAACATTGACTGGGCATGATATGAATAAAAAGAAAGTATCTATATTGTATTATTTTTGTGGTGTGACTAAGTCATTCCCGACACAATCAAATGAAACGTTAGAATTGTTGGGAAGCAAAATGCTCGCTATTATTGCTGTGATGATAACAGCTAAGCATGGCAAAAGAGACTTCTGTCAATTTTGACATTACAATTGTGCTACATCATGCTAACCTAAATAAATGTAGTCGTTTAGTTTCACGTGTTGAACTAACAGATCTAATTATTTTGAGCTTAAGTATATATTAAATCGGACGAATAGATTCACTATTCATCAATTTAAGCTTGAAATATTTTGCCTTGAAGTTTCGTGTTAATCATTACAAACATGTATTGTTTTTATTTATGTCGTTTGCAACTGTGGCATATATTAGACTTGAGGCTAACATTTCTTATATTTTGTGCTCAAAAGGTGTTGTAAAGTCAAGAGCTGCCACTGTCAAGTAAAAAATAGTCAGGTATGAGTCCTTCCCCGCCTCTCTTTAGCTTCCTCTTTCCTATTTATTTTCTTTAGTATGTCCTTTCTTTTTCTTGTTCAGAGTTTCTGCTTCTTCATGGATCCCCTTTTTAACTTGTTTCTCAGGAAGGCTAAAGAATTTGGGAGAGGCAACGGAACCACTTTATCTGCTGGGGATATCAGAACTAATGAAGTCGTGAGTTCCTTTAGCTCTATGCCTCTGGAAAGTAAGAAATTGGCCCTTCTACTGGTTTGTGATAAGGGATCTCACTTCCTCCAAGTTTGAATATTCTCGTAATGACAACATTGGGTCTAAACCACTGGGTAGTGGTTATGGATCTGTGCTTCCAGTCCCGAGAAAACTTTTTGCTTGAGCTTGTTTGCCTTATCCAAAAGTCAGTTATAAGCAACCTCCACTTTTTTATCCAAATACTCGTCTGCAGGCTTTCCATCAGCACGATAGAACGGACATTGGTCTCTCACCTTATGAAGTGTATGCGACAACTGTCTTGCCGACAGACCAAGTGGATTCCCTAGTGCACCTGTCAAAACAATCCCTCCTAAATCAGCAGCTGCCACCTTATTCCCTCCTTCCATCTTTTTTTGTATACACCCTTCCACCCACACACTTTCGTCCCTCCAAAACAGTAACCTCAAAGCCAAATAACATTAGTTGCCTGGCAGTCGCCAACCCAACAAGACCTGCCCCGATAACAATCACTCTGCCCTTACTTGGCTCAGCTGGAATCTTGTCCTTAATTGCCAATGCCACCCCAAAATTAATATATCCATAAGATAACACGTAGTTCTACGCAGAATCTATTAACCCATCACAGCGTTCTTGTATAACATCAACAAACATATCTTTCGTCACCCAATCGGCACATTTTCACACCATTTGGTAATAATATGATTTCTGATTGAAATGTAGTTATCCTGTTCCATCCCGCCAACTACAGAAACAACCCTAGCTTCGTTTCCCTCATTCATTAACGACTCAGACGAAAATCCAGCCGTTAATGCAATTAAAGCCTCATAAGTTGGCTCTTTGTTTATAGAAATAATCTCATCAGAAACAACTCGCCTTCTCGAATTTGTACTTTTAACCACCCTAAGAATTAACATTCGTGTTTGCAAAATTGAAACTTTTCACTCGGGGTTTGCTAAATTTATTTGGAGAAGATGAAGACAGAAATGCAGACTTTCTTCATTGGCATTACTGGGAAAATTACTGGATACTTAGTACAAAGGCAGTTTACTGCCTGGCCTACCTTGTCTTCTCTTTATAGGAAGGGATGGAAATGATTCGGGATTGAACCGGAATTAGGGTTAGGATTTGAATTTTGGAAGTGAATTGAAATTGGGAGTAAAATTAGTGATCGGGTTTGAGTTAGGCTAATGAATTGGGAATTGGAGAGAAATTTTGGTGATAAGTTTGGTGTTGGAGTCGCTAGCTCTACTTCCACCCCTCTGAATTCTAGTGTTGGAGGAACAATATTGACTGATCCATGCTTCAAATGCTTTTGAAGATAGCACGGGTACATGTGCTTCATCTTCCGGCGCAAATTGTGGTGGTTGGTAAAAGACGATATTGTGAGAGCAGAAACTTTGTATTTCTTGGCTCTTCTATGGTAATTAACTTTACGCCGTTTTTCTCTTTCTTCAATTAAGCATCTTTATTAGCCTCAACAATTATACCCTTACTGTCTTAGCATAGTCAATGAGAAGTATAATATCTTTTGTATGATTGCGTTCTAATAGCTGTCTTAAAAAGCGCATAGATTTATGAAAGTGCGATTACAGTTAACATAGATCTGATTATCTACCTTGATGTTGTGTATTGCAGGTGATTGGAATCTGGTTATTGGTGACAATCAACTCTTTTGCTCATTGTCTGATTATCTAAGTTCTTGGTGGAGCTCCCTTTCTCTCTTGTCTGAGTGAGGGGAAAACGAAATTAGTGCACTGATAGCCAATATCGATCCACACAATGTATTCAAGCAGTTCTTTCTTTAGCTAAAGAGGAAAGAATTATGTAATATTGTGCATGTCAATCCATGAGAAAGATTTTGCTAGTGCTAGCAGTGTGACATTCTTATCACTCAGTGGAAAGTTGCTTAGTATGACAACAGTAGCAGACTTTTCATCGATCATCCGGCATGGATGATGATGATAAGATGTTGATCAATGTATTCAGATGCCCGATTTTATCAGATGCTGAACGTTTGCTTTTGAGTTTAGAGACGATTGCTTAGGTTCTAGGTTCTCGGAGGTGAACATTTTGACTAGCAGTTCAACGGCTCCATCTTGCCCCAGGTTAGCTCTATTTTGATCTGTGAGTTCCATTCTTGAAATTGCTGTTTCTATTAGAACCTTATTCATGTCAGAGCCTACAATCATATATATAACAATTAATCAAATAGCTTATTAAACTGCATATAATTTATGTATAAAAAGAGTCTTTTACATAAGGAAGCAATTTGAAAATTTTGATTATCTTGATCTCTTCTCCATTCAATAGAATGTGTTGCAACACCTCATGATCTACACTACTAACTCATTTGAGATCTCTTTGTATCAGAACTCGTGCAGTCCGCTGTTTGATTGCTTCCATATCAGGCTTAAACATTCTGCTCATCATGACTCATGAGGGAGAACTTAGAAGTTGTACTCAGAATGATCAGTTGAACAAGCATTTGTGTTGCTGGGCTCTTAAGTCTATCTGAAAGCATTAAACAATAACAGAGAAGCAGCTTGTCAAGTTTCTACAATCAGTTCAATAGTTTTAAGGTCAAAATTCGCGTAGATGTTACATGTACTCGATGAATACATCCATGATAATTTAGTTCTATTAGCGCCCTTTTTTTGTTGTAAAATACAGTGAAGTTTTTGTTAATGCTAAATGAAATCGCGCAGATATAGTATTTAATTGTAACTGTATATATATGTATGTGTTTTGAAAGCAGAAGTTGGATGTATGTGAATGCCAACACAGTATATAAATTACGTATAAAGTCAATCAAAATCAAAAAAAGCAAAACATGTACGTGTCTTTGGGAAATCTTGGGGTATTCATATATTTAGTATGATTTAATATAACACGAAAAAGTAGGTGTTATATTAACTAGTTTTGTAATTCAAATAAGGAAGGATTACAAGTTTATCAAATACGGAAAGGTTAAAAGTTCATATTTTACCACTTTTTCCTATATCAAGTCTAATTAGCGTTACTTTTTTTTTTTTTGATTGACACTGACTAGGTGCACCTATTCCTATTTCACTTTGGATTTATTTTCTTTGATTTGGTAACTTTAAACTAACAAAACAAAATTATATTCCTACAAGGACTAGAATTAGCCTAAATATAACATCTATAAATACCTTCACTATCATTAGCTTTCTAATATGCAAATAAGAAATTTTTTTACTTCTAAATATTTTTTTTTTTCTCAAAAGTTCTTAATTCTAACTACTTTTTTCTATTCTCATACAAGTGATCGTATTATTAGCTCAAAAAATGGCGATATATGTTCCTACTGCCAATAATTGGCACTATGTCCATTTTCCTGTTGGATACGTCACTAATGTTCACCATGTTCAACCCGCCATTATTAGATGCGTATCTAATGTTCATGATCGTGTTCAATCCGTTGTTAGACAAAGAGATGTCCCTAAATACATTAGTTGGTCATTTCCTCCTTCCGGATACATTAAGATCAACACGGATGGAAGTTTTATGCAGAATTCAGGGTTAGCGGGATACGGAGGCATTGCAAGAGACAATAGGAGTAGGTGGCTAGGAGGATTTGTGGGCGATTAGGTGTGGTAACAAAGTCGTGCCTCACGGCGGAACTGTGGGCCATACACGGCGGATTGACCCTGGCGAAGAACTTCAACCTGAAGAATGTTATCATTGAGACTGATTCGAATGAAGCATTGATGCTGATGAGTCGTGATAGAAGAGTGCAGACGTCTCCTGTCCGAACTTGGGATCTCTATGATGCATACTCTAAGGGAAGGAAACAGTTGTGCGGATCACCAAGCGAAACTGGGAAGAATGCAACAAGATGAAGACCTCGTAATACTACATCGTCCACCATGTTCCATGCACCAACTTCTTCTCGCGGACATGGCTCACGTTGTGGTGCATGGAACGTGGCGGACATGGCTCACGTTGCATATCCTCGATACCGAAAACATGTACGGTAGTTTAGTATATATAACACAAAAGAAAAAATATGATGTTATACGATAAACATTTGTAAATTTTACAAAGAATAAAATGAAATATATTTTGGTCAATTAATGCGGGAAAATGTACTTGTGAATATAATTTTGGTGATTTGTTAAGAGTAGGAATTGTTTCAAATAGAATGAAGGTTTTGCTGCTGTTTAGTTTGTTTGTTTTTCATTGTAGGTGGAATTTATGTTTATGTGTGGTTGTCTATACAAATTAATTGATGAAGGACTAATGTCTATTTTCTTGAAATCAATACCTTGTTTCATATTAATTATCTAGCTAGAATTGGTAAGGGTGAAATCTATATATATTCTATCGTCCCTAGACAGCTATAAGATTAGACTTGGTTTTTGTTGAACACATTTCTTATTTCAAATGTGAATTTAGTACACCCTTTATTAGTGGATAATGCATTTGCAATAAAATGAGAGTGGAGAATTATGATGAATAACAAAGCTACCATTTCAATTTGGCAACACCATAGATAATAAGCACATGTTTCCTCAAAATTTATCAAAGATTGAAGTAAACAACTTGAACTTGATTGCAAACTTAAAGATAATAGTCTCCTCATTGATTGCAAACATGTAAGTTAAATATTTCTAAACCTTAAACTCAAGACATTATAATTCACAAACAGAAAAAAGAAAGAACGAGTACCGGACACTAATTCAAGAACCAAACAGACCCAAGGCACGGCTACAACCAACAGACCCCTTAGAAACCACCACGGAGACGGAGGACAAGGTGCAAAGTAGACTCCTTTTGGATGTTGTAGTCCGCCAGAGTCCTACCATCTTCAAGCTGCTTCCCTGCAAAGATCAGCCTCTGCTGGTCCGGTGGGATTCCCTCCTTGTCCTGAATCTTAGCTTTCACATTGTCAATAGTATCAGAACTCTCCACCTCCAAAGTGATGGTCTTCCCAGTCAAGGTCTTCACAAAAATCTGCATACCTCCCCTGAGCCTCAACACAAGATGAAGGGTGGATTCCTTCTGAATATTGTAATCAGCCAGTGTCCTTCCATCTTCCAACTGCTTACCAGCAAAGATCAACCTTTGCTGGTCTGGGGGAATGCCTTCCTTGTCCTGGATCTTAGCCTTAACGTTGTCAATGGTATCGGAGCTTTCCACCTCGAGGGTGATTGTCTTTCCAGTGAGGGTTTTGACAAAGATTTGCATCCCACCACGAAGACGGAGCACCAAGTGGAGGGTTGACTCCTTCTGGATGTTGTAATCGGCAAGAGTACGGCCATCTTCAAGCTGCTTGCCTGCAAAGATCAACCTCTGCTGGTCTGGGGGAATGCCTTCCTTGTCCTGAATCTTGGCCTTAACGTTGTCAATGGTGTCGGAACTTTCCACCTCAAGAGTGATTGTTTTTCCTGTGAGGGTTTTGACAAAGATCTGCATTCCACCACGGAGACGGAGGACCAAGTGAAGAGTGGATTCCTTCTGAATGTTGTAATCAGCCAGAGTACGGCCGTCTTCAAGCTGCTTGCCAGCAAAGATCAATCTTTGCTGGTCTGGGGGAATGCCTTCCTTGTCCTGGATCTTGGCCTTAACGTTGTCAATGGTGTCGGAGCTTTCAACCTCAAGTGTAATTGTCTTTCCAGTGAGGGTTTTAACAAATATCTGCATCCCACCACGAAGACGGAGCACCAAGTGGAGAGTTGAGTCCTTTTGGATGTTGTAATCGGCAAGAGTACGACCATCTTCGAGCTGCTTTCCGGCAAAGATCAGTCTCTGCTGGTCTGGAGGAATGCCCTCCTTGTCCTGGATCTTAGCCTTAACATTGTCAATGGTGTCTGAACTTTCCACCTCAAGGGTGATCGTTTTTCCAGTGAGGGTCTTGACAAAAATCTGCATTCCACCACGGAGACGGAGGACTAAGTGAAGGGTGGACTCCTTCTGGATGTTGTAATCAGCGAGGGTCCGACCATCTTCAAGCTGTTTTCCAGCAAAGATCAGTCTTTGCTGATCTGGGGGAATCCCTTCCTTGTCCTGGATCTTGGCTTTGACATTGTCAATGGTGTCTGAACTTTCCACCTCAAGGGTGATGGTCTTTCCGGTGAGGGTTTTCACAAAAATCTGCATCTGTATATACAAAATTCAACCAAAATTAGCACACAAACTCGAATTGGTGATCAAGATAGAGTTCTGTTAAATAGAATTAGAAGGTTTTTCAGATGCTAAACACAGACCAACAGCACAAAATACAGAAAATCCAACTTGGTGTATACAAAAATCAATCTAAACACAGAATCAAACAAAACAAACACCTTAGTGGCTGCTTCAACATCTCAAACACGTAACCCATTGGTCACACGGAGACAACTTTATCATAGAGGCATACACAAAAGCTATAAAACGAAATCAAGATTGAGTTTTTATGATAGATTTATAAGGTTTCTCAGATCATAAACACAGACCCAATAGAATAAGCACAAAACTTCAACTTGGTACACATACAAAACATTGAAAACAAAATCAAGATCAAAATTTTAACTCTGATTCTAAACACCAAACCAAACAAAACAGATAGCACAAATTATAGAAAACTCAACTTGGTGCATATACAAAACATTGAAACTGAATCAAGATCAAATTTTTAACTTTCAGATCATAAACACCAGACACAAATAGAACAAATAGCATAAATTACATAAAATATATACTAAGAAATCAAGAAAAAGCAATAATACCTTGAGAGGATTTTTTTTTTGAAGAATATGAGGAGATGAAAAATCTATTGAGGCTATTGGGGTTATAGAGAGCCTCCTTTTATAGGTGCTATGGCTAATGAAGTAGCCTATAATAAGATGAAACCTTTTTGGTCACACATTATTTGAACCACACGCCAAGGTTACCTCTTTTTTGGTCACACATTATTTGAACCACACGCCAAGGTTACCTCTTTTTTGGTCCTTTTCTTTGATCGGTGGAGAAAAATTAGGTGCCCTTTGGACTGCAACTTCCTACATTGCCATCATTCCAACAACAAGAATATTTAAAATTCCATATAAAAAGCTTACCTTATTAGTAGTATATATAATTTAATTTTGTGACAGCTAATTACTACTTTTTTTTATAGGTTTTTAATTGCAAAATTGAAAATTTATGCTTGAATATTAGGTTCTAGCATATCATTCCTTGTGAGTATTATGATTTGAGTACGATATGTCAACAATTATTGACTTACATAAAACAAGATGTTCGTGACGTTATAACGAAAGTACTAGAGATTTATTGATGATATGAGGCCAAAAATATATTTTCTTATCATTATTTGTCTCAAATTTAGTATTTATATTTATTCTTTTTGAGCATGGATTTTATGAATGGTGCGAAATAGTGTGTTTTATTTGTAGGTTTAAATTGGTGGGAAGATGAAGAAGTTTGGAACTAAAACGAATTAAAAATAGAAGATTTTAGAAGAAAAATCAAGCATATAATATATAAGGAGAGCAGATTGATGAAGTTGAATTGAAATATGAATTGCTGCCACTAGGCAGCAAAGAAGGCAACAACAAGAGCTGAAAAAGGTTGAGTCGGTGCAATTCACGCCTAGGGAACCAATTTCCTTTTGGTTTTGGATTCCTAATTTACTTTGGACTCAATTATTTTATTTAGGGTTTTCTACATCTATAAATAGTCCATAGAAATAATTATTGGGACACACTTTGTAAGGAGAGAATATTGTGGAAGGAAAAGTTGTCAATATTTTTTAGGGTTCTCTTCTTCTTTTCTTAGGTATTAGTAGCTAAAAACCCTTGTTCTAGGGCTGCGGCCATGGGTAATTGTTGAACATCGATTGTTTTTTAATTAATTATTGGTTATCGCTTAAATTACTTTTGTATTCTTGTTTTAGTATTTCATGATTGGCCACCATAGAAATAAATCTATTGTCTATTCTTGGACTCGAGAGATAAAGAGGTAGATAGACCAAAGAATGCAAAGAGCTTGTTCTAACTTTGTTTAGATTCTTGTTCAGGAGTGACGCCCGGATGAACACCTCGCTTGGTTACGAAACAGGATGAAATATAAATGCTCGCCAATTAGGACTGTCTATCCCCGCTCAACGATGTAGTTAGACAGCTAGTTGGAGTAGGCGATTAGAGGTCGAGAGATCATGATCATAAAATCAACTCTGTTAATCAATAATTTGATAACCTTAATTAATTCATTGCATGAGATGCGATACATGAAATCCTATGCATGCTACAGCCCTAGAATTGTCTCAATCACTATAAGTTAATCTTAGTATAGAACTGTCTCAATCACTGTAAGTTAATCTTAGTATTTAATTCTTGCATTTTTTTATTTCTTTCGACACTCTTAAATAAATAATTAGACTAGTATAATTTAGTAAATAGTTAATTGACAAGTCTCTGTGGGTTCGATATTCCGGTTCTTAAAGAGCACTTATTACTTCTGCGACCACGTACACTTGCGTGTGCAATTGGGAACAACAATTGATATCTAATAAAAATAGACATTGTTGATAGTTTGCTAGCTCTATTATCTTTGGTATGTACCAGTATTATTATGAGTTGCCTATGACTTGTGATGGCCAGAAGACTGCCAACATCAACAATATGTGGTTTGTGGTTTGAGTTCCGACGTCAAGTTGTCAATTGGTTACCAGTTGGTGGTTCCTCATCATGCTATAGTATTGAAAATAGCGGACCTTGGGTGCAAACAACAACAATTTATCGAGTATAGTCTCATAAATGGGGTTTGATAAGAGTAGTGTATATGACACTGTGGACACTGAGCATATACTCATTGACCAAAAGTAACAAGGCTATTATCAGCAAATTCAGACCATAAGAACAACCTAGGCATAACACAAGTATATATGTAAATAGAAGAAACCAAGCAATTTCTTCTCTAAAAAAGAGCTTCATAGTGATTGATGGCTTTTTTTTCCTTACATACTACAGAGTAGCTAGAGAGATTTCTTTCTGTTCTAGTAAGAGAGATATAATAGACATCCAATAGATTAGTGGTGTAATTAAAAGGTTTAATCTGTTTGATAACATATAGAATTGTCATATTATATAAAACTAATTCAAAGAAAGTAAAAAAACAGAAGTTTGCGACAACATTAAAGATCATCAACAACACGAGCTTAAAAGAACAAACTTAGAGATTATACTTGAGAATTGCAAAAAAGGAAAAAGTTCCAATGCCAAACATAATTAAAAAGACTAGTTCTTTATTATTCAGTAAAACAAAAACATGAAACTTTACGAGTCTTCTCGACTCTCCTGGGACACAACAACACAAGGTCACAAGTAAAACAGACTAATTCATGAACGAAATACAGCAACAAACCGACCCAAGACACCAACAGCAACAGACCCCTTCAAAAACCACCACGAAGACGGAGGACAAGGTGCAAAGTAGACTCCTTTTGGATGTTGTAGTCCGCCAGAGTCCTACCATCTTCAAGCTGCTTCCCTGCAAAGATCAGCCTCTGCTGGTCCGGTGGGATTCCCTCCTTGTCCTGAATCTTAGCCTTCACATTGTCAATAGTATCAGAACTCTCCACCTCCAAAGTGATCGTCTTCCCAGTCAAGGTCTTCACAAAAATCTGCATACCTCCCCTGAGCCTCAGCACAAGATGAAGGGTGGATTCCTTCTGAATATTGTAATCGGCCAGTGTCCTTCCATCTTCCAACTGCTTACCAGCAAATATCAACCTTTGCTGGTCTGGTGGGATACCCTCTTTGTCCTGAATCTTGGCCTTAACATTGTCAATGGTGTCGGAGCTTTCAACCTCAAGGGTGATTGTCTTTCCAGTCAAGGTCTTCACAAAGATTTGCATCCCACCGCGAAGACGAAGGACCAAGTGAAGGGTTGACTCCTTCTGGATGTTGTAATCAGCAAGGGTCCGGCCATCCTCAAGCTGCTTTCCGGCAAAGATCAACCTCTGCTGGTCTGGTGGAATGCCCTCTTTGTCCTGAATCTTGGCCTTAACATTGTCAATGGTGTCAGAACTTTCCACCTCAAGGGTGATTGTCTTGCCAGTCAAGGTCTTCACGAAGATTTGCATCCCACCGCGAAGACGAAGGACCAAGTGAAGGGTCGACTCCTTCTGGATGTTGTAATCAGCAAGGGTTCGTCCATCTTCAAGCTGCTTTCCGGCAAAGATCAACCTTTGCTGGTCTGGGGGAATGCCTTCCTTGTCCTGGATCTTGGCTTTAACGTTGTCAATGGTGTCAGAGCTTTCAACCTCAAGGGTGATTGTCTTTCCAGTCAGGGTCTTCACAAAAATTTGCATTCCACCACGAAGACGGAGCACCAAGTGGAGAGTAGACTCTTTTTGGATGTTGTAATCAGCAAGGGTACGGCCGTCTTCAAGCTGCTTGCCAGCAAAGATCAACCTTTGCTGGTCTGGGGGAATGCCTTCCTTGTCCTGGATCTTAGCCTTAACGTTGTCAATGGTATCGGAGCTTTCCACCTCGAGGGTGATTGTCTTTCCAGTGAGGGTTTTGACAAAGATTTGCATCCCACCACGAAGACGGAGCACCAAGTGGAGGGTTGCCTCCTTCTGGATGTTGTAATCGGCAAGAGTACGGCCATCTTCAAGCTGCTTGCCTGCAAAGATCAACCTCTGCTGGTCTGGGGGAATGCCTTCCTTGTCCTGGATCTTGGCTTTAACGTTGTCAATGGTGTCTGAGCTTTCCACCTCTAGGGTGATGGTCTTTCCGGTGAGGGTTTTGACAAAGATCTGCATCTGTATACACAAAATTCAACCAAAATAAGCACAAAAACTCAAATAAGCCTAGACACAAAGCTGTAAAACAAGATGCCGATTGACTAACTTCTTGAAAAAGAATTAATAGATTCTTCAGATCATAAAAAGAGACCCAACAGATCACATAGCACAAAATATAGAAAATAAAACGAATCAACTTCCACTATCACGGGATTGAGCCAATTGTCTTGATTGTGGAATAACAATCAATTTCCTGCTATTATTTCTAGTATGGAATGGAGTCAATCATCCACTTTTGGCATCTCAACAGCACAGAGAGCACAAATTAAAGGGATAAGCAGCTATAATTAATGAACACACAAAACTCAACAAAACAATTGAAACAAAATCAAGATTGAGTTTTTACAAATAGAAATACAAGGTTCTTCATATTCTTAAAAAACAACACAGATCCAATAGAAGGGAAGCTGTTTCCGCTAGATCTTAGCTCATACAAGACTAAAAATACAGAAAATAAAACGAAGCAGCAGCTATAAAACAACCAAAATAAACACATACAAAAGCTGAAACAAAATCAAGATCCAATTTTTAGATCAGAATTAATGGTTTCTCATACCCAATAAACCAAATAGCACAAAACACAGAAAATTAACACATACAGAACATTAAAACAACATAAAGATTGAATTTTTAAAACAGAATTAAAAGGCCTTTCTGATTCTAAACACAGAATCAAACAAAAATAAATAGCACAAACTACAGAAAAATTAAACAAAGAAAAACAAGAAGGAGGATAAGTATAATACCTTGAGAGGTTTTTTTTTTTTGAAGAATTTGATGAGATGAGAAATCAATGAATGAATGCTATGAATACAGAGAGGCTTCTTTTATAGATGCTAATGGCCAACTTGAGAAGAAATTGCCTCAGATAGTGACCGATAATAGGATGACACGTGTCCTTTCTTTTTGATCGGTGTAGAAAAATTAGGTGCCGTTTGGATGGCAACTTCCTATACATTATTAGGAGTAATATTAATATCAATCCAACTTGAAGAATATTCAAATCCAACTAAAGTGGTTGAGACATAAGTATCAATCCCATTTTATTTTCCATGGTAGGGTTTCGAACCCTCGGTAAACAAAAGCCTACATAGCAATTCCAATGCTACTCCTTAAATCACTCTGACTATTTAGAAGGCTATATAGAATAATACCTTAATGAATTGAAGCGGATAAAGCTCAGCATTTCTCTAATTTGAAGACTTAAAAAGAATAAAGAAGTTTGGATCCAAAAAAGTATGCTTAG
>JAGDQO010002228.1:0-162027 GCA_018342035.1 Solanum appendiculatum | reverse complement strand
TATAGGAGTAACAACCAAAGTAAACTAGGACTAGGAAACTATAAAACTAACAAATCCTAATTAAACATAAATAAGTAAATATCATAAATAACAAATCGTAAACTAGTAAGGAATCCTAAACTACTTAGGAATCCTACTCTTGATTTATTTCTTACATAGCCTCCCTTAAACCAAGATCTTCAAATGTGACCATGCCTAGCATTTTCTTCAACTTTCTGAAATATGTAGCATCAACAAAATCACGTGTGCCATCTTTGGGTCAACTTCAATCTCTCTTCAACATAATTCAAAATCAATTTGACTTTCTTCATATTTAATATTTTAACAATATGATCATCATATTTTTTTCTTTTCTTGTATTCTTGAATAACTATTCTTGTCTTAAAATCGTCTGCTTCTCCAATTGATTTGTACTTGATCTTGCATGTCCATTTGACTTCAGTTGATTGTGTATGTGGTAGAGTAGGATTTTCAATAAATATTTTTTCATGCTCTTCAAAGCCTACAATTTTGAATAATGATTCAGAGTTGATTGTATTTTCACTATTGATAGTCACGCACTTCAATTGCGGATCTAGAACTTCAGTTTTAGGTAGATCATCAATAACTTGCTCTTGATGAACACTTTTGCTTCTTTTATTATTAGCTTCATCTTCAAAAGCTTCAACTAATTTTTCTAGTGAGACAATAGTGACTTTTTCTATTTCTTTTCCATCAACTTTACTTTGTATAAACCAATCATGTCTCATGGCTGAAATTACTAGCCTCTATCGAAGCAACATCAGTTTCAACCAAGTTATCTTTTTTAGTCATTCCAAAAATTATTGGCTTATTAGATTGACCACTATTGAAGTCTTCTTTGCAATTAAAGGCATCCATACTACAATGAAAGTTACCTCTATCTTCCCTTCCTTTCTCCACAATTTTTAAACTCTGATCTTCTTCATATATTTCTGTCAGATTTGATGATTCTTCTTCTTCTTTTAATTGATAATCCTTTCTTTGCAATACCTCCTGCTCTATCACATCTGTTTGTTGATTAAGATACATCTCAAATATGGCAAATTCATCTTCTAGATCACCAAGTCTTAAGATGTTTTGATTTTGAGTAGACTCAATATATGTCTTCTTGGTCTGAAACTCTAAACTTAGAGAATTTAATATTTTTTCAACAATTTTAATTTCTTCTAATATTTCTCCATTGATCCTTAGACCATCAGCAATTTCTTTAATTCTTGTAAAAAGATCCTTGATTGATTCTGTTGGTTTCATCTGAGCCAACTCAAACTGTTTCCAAAGTTCTTGAAGTTTTTCTCTCTTCACATCTGTAACACGTCGATATGCGTTTGTTAAAATTGTCCAAGCCTCCTTTGCTGACGTAGCATGCAATATTTTATTACATACATGCAATTCGACCGTTCTATCAAGGTAAAATCATGCCTTAGAATTCAATTTTTTACTTTTCTCCAATTGTTTTGCAAATTCACCAGTCAGTGTTGTGCCCTTTGGGCATCCACAAATCCAATATCAATAATGGACCATAGCCCAACAGTTTTGAAAAAATTCATCTGTTGATACCAACTCTCAAAATTATTTTTGCCATCAAATAAAAAAATGGGACATTCGGATAAATATGAAATATCCATATTCTTTTGTATATATTAGATCTCACACAAGATTTTTATAAGGATCTCACACAAGACTTTTATAAAGATTTCACACAAGGCTTTTATAAGAATCTCACACAAGGATTTTATAAAGATTTAACACAAGCTCTGAAACCAATTTGAAGGAAAATAAAATTACCTAAGGTAATAATATATGCACAAGTGAAAGACCCAACACAATGATTTTGTAGGAGCCTTTATTCAATAACTCAATGACTCTTGTATTTTTGTACATTAAGTGTATATCTCTACACATTGAATGTCTTTCTCACTATATTGAAAATATGTAATAAGGCACCCCTATTTATAGGAGTAACATCCAAAATAAACTAGGACTAGGAAACTATAAAATTAACAAATCCTAATTAAACATAAATAAGTAAATATCATAAATAACAAATCCTAAACTAGTCAGGAATCCTAAGCTACTTAGGAATCCTACTCTTGGTTTATTTCTTACATATTCTATCGATAAAAAATTACCATATACATAAGGCATATACAAATATCACTGAGAGTGGTAATACTGAATTAAAAGCCAAAATCAAATAGACCAACAAATAATAAAATATCTAAAGTTGATAGGATGGATTTGTTTCAATTACTCTATAGCCACATTCAAAGAAGGAAGAGAATAGGTAAATCGTAAATAAAGACAAGGAATTTATGGATAGATATAGACTCTTTTTTTTTTCAATAAAATATCTAAAGCTGATATGATGGATTTTTTTCAATTACTTTATAGCCACATTCAAAGAGGAAGAGAATAGGTAAATCGTAAACAAAGACAAAGAATTTGTGGATAGATATAGACTTTTTTTTCCAGTTTTCAACCAACCGTTTTCTAATTTTTTGGCTTTATATAAATAATTTTGAATAATATATTTGTTTTTCTTTATCTATATCTCAATTTGGTGAGGATATGAGAAACGTGGGTAAGAATTTGGGGGTGATTAGTTTAGATATGGGATTATTTTTAAAATTTTAAAAACTGCACAAATCTTAAATTGGTAATTCTTCTTAGCATGGTAATAATTATTTTTTACCATTCAAAACATAATGACAAATAAAGATTTTAAATTGATTTTTAAATACTATTTTTTACGTTGACATGTGACAATTTTTTTCTCTTATGTTATATAAACAAATAGATGATACATATAATTTCTACATATTTAAAATTTCATATTTGATAATACGTAACTACTATATTATGAATTAAAAAACAACTTCTAGCCAAAACAGTTTCATACTTTATCTTTTTAAAAAATTATTTTAAAAAGAAAATAAACAAAAAATCTAAGCTAAAGAAACTAACCAACACGACCCTTACCCTATTACCCCACTAACTCCCATTAATCTAATTTAATTTTACATTTTTCTCTTTTTGAATCAATAACAACAAATAATTAAAATCACAAAATGCCATATTTTAAATATTATAAAACCGTGTAATTTAATTTCAAGTAATTATAATATTTAATAATAATAAATTTGAAACCAAACTTGCAAATTTGTAGGATGTGGATAAAGATTAAATATATTTTACTATAATTTTTATAAATATTATTTATAGTTGTTTGAAAAGTAATTTTTAACACGGTTGATTTTTAAAATTGTTATCCACAAAAGAAGGAATCACACACCCTATTTTTAGAATTGTTTTAAAATTTTTTATTGTTTAGTTGTAAAAATTACCGTAAAATTATTTTAAAAACAAAATAGTAAATTATTATTTAATTATTATTAATAAAAACATTTTTATTTATTCAAAATTTTAGGAATCACTACTTCCCTCCAACTAATTTTAAAATAACTAACTGGCATTGTACGTTTTTTTTTGCAAATACATTTTTGTAATATTTATTTTTTAAAAATACTACTTTTTTTGTGGCGCTGACACGTAAGCGTTATCACCTCTCCTATTATATATATATATAGATATTCGTAATTTCTTATGTGTCATTATAAAATGACATGGAATTTCACGTATAGGCAATTGTATCACACGCACACTGAGCAGATGAGAAAAGGGTTTAAAAAATAGAGTTTCATTGAGTTTAAGTGTTCAGTTGACAAAGTGGTGAGCAGAAGTCATGGTGAAAGACTAAATAGACTTTGAAAAGACACTGAATACAAGGAGTATGGACACCTCAAGTGGAGTCCAAAAATCAATCATCTTTACTATACTGGTGAGACAATACTCTTTATTCAGGACATCCAACTCTATAAAGAAAATGATGACAATTCTAAGGGTCTGTGAGAAGGTATCTAAATAACTTATAACTAGACAAAGAGCTCATTTTATATTCATGAGAAAGTGCCAACAACTGTTTGTAGCAGAATTGAAAGATACACTAGAGTAAGACAAGGATCTTTTCCTTTTACTTACTTAAGTTATCAAATATTTTATGAAAAAAAGAAGAAGGATCACTTTTGAAGAATTATAGAAGAAGGTGATCAAAAAATTATGTCCTGAAAAAATAGACTTCTGTCTTTTGATTTGAGGTATATACTAATCTCACATGTTGCAATTTATGCTTATTCATCTACGGTTAGTAATAAACCCTTCTTCAAAATTCATTGATAAGCTCCATAAATATTTGTTAAATTCTTTTGAACAATATATAACTAGTATAAAAGATAAATACTAGGTGACCTGAGACAAGTTATGCCTACCAAAAGAAGAAGGGGAATTTTTGCTAAACTATGGTGGATCTTCAAATCCGCCATATCACTATGAAGCTCTTATATATGGATTAGATATTGCAAAAAGCTAGATCATGTCACTGCCCAAGAAACATGGGCATCCACATTCTACTATCTTATAAGAGACAGTTTCAAGTGCTCAGGCAGGCAGCAGGTCAACATGTCTGCTTGAGCACTTCCAGGGTAGTTTTGTTATGTTTTTTGATTTTTTCGTTTTAATTTGTTTGTCTTATTCTTTTATTCTTTTATATATTTAAAAATTATATAAAAAATACTATAAATCATGATAATTGATAACTTAAAATATTTAAAATAGCATATAAAAAATTTGATTGACTCTTGAAATTAATCTATCTATCCCACATAAAATGGGACAAAAGAAGTAACATGTATTATTTGGAAACTATGTAAAAAGTATTGTAAATCTCAATAATTAACAACTTGAAGATTTTTAATAAAAAGTATTGTAAATCTCAATAATTAACAATTACTTGAAATTTCTTAAAACATATCAAAAAATTGGACTGACTCTAGAAATTCTATCTATGCTACACAAATTGAGACAAAGGGAATAATATATATTATTTAAAAATTACGTAAAAAAATACTATAAATCACAATAATTAACAACTTGAAATATCTAAAAAATCATATTAAAATCTAATTAACGTTTTAAATTCTATATGTGTCATATAAATTGAGATAAAAAATAACACATAGTGGACCCCTGCTAGCTTGGGCACCTGTGTCTAGTGTTTGGAAGAAAATAATCATTATTAGGGAAGATGTAGAACAAAAACAGTTGGTGGTTACTGAAGTTAGGCATATCTGGTTTCTAGTTTGATAACTGGTCTATACAAGGAGTTCTTTACTATGTAGAAGATGACAATGTAAAAGATAACGAGATTGAAGAAAAAGAGTTCATATCTAAAAGAGAGTGGAATAGACATAAACTTATAAAGATTATCTTTGAGGAAATGATTGAGAATATCATTCAGAATATCAGTCCTGTAATTACAAATCACAGTAACAATAGAATTTGGTGAATAGGAAGCTCCAAACAAACTTTCAAAGTAAAATCTACCACGGAGATTATGAGGCACAAACAAAAGAAAATGAAAGTATATGATGGGCAAAAGAATTTTCATTTATGATTGATTTTGCCCTATGGAAGACTTGAAATAGAAGGATAGCCACATATGCTAACATCAAAAGAATGAAAATTAACAGTATGTCAAGGTGTTGATGTTGTGACAACTATAATCACGAGCTAAAAAAGCAATTTTCTAACTTCTCCCTTAAATACTAAGCTATAAAAGCAATTTGTTTTATATGCAGGTATCAATTTGAAAGGGTTGAACTTGTAACAATTCAATATAAAATGGTGGACTACATGTGCAACTCCCACATTGAAGAGTATCTATAAAGAAATTCCGGCCATTATAATGTAATAGTTGTGGGAGAGGAGAAACTCAAGAAGACATGAAAGAGACATCATCTTTAGTAGGATGGTTTACCAAATTTAGGTAACCATTCATAAATTGATTAGGGTAAGATATTCATGGATAACACGAGGACAACAGAGTGGCCTAATGTAATAATATGTTTGAACAACTACAAGCCTAAGTTACACTATTATATTATCAAATGAAGAATACCAAAGACAAGCATAATAAAGTGTAATATAGATAGGGCTAGCATAGCTAACCCATGCCACAACTCTTATACATTTTGTCTAAGGGATAGTATATGATACAAAATGTATACTCAAGGAAAGAAGATAGCGATAACATCGAACACAGAAGTTGAAACAATGGCACTATTAGAAGCCTTAAGGTAATGTTTGGCATAAAGAATACATAATGTCTACCTAAAAACTCACTCACTCAGTTTAAGAAACATCCTGTGAGATGTGTGAAATGTAACTTGGGAAATAGTAGAGAAGGTGGAGAAAATCAAAGCTATAATGCTAAAATCATGGGCACAAATTACTCACATCTACAAAGAAGGTAACCCATTAGCCGATTACCTTGCTAATACAACTATAGAGAAAGAGGTTTTACATTAATTTCATACATTTCAAGACCTCCCAAATATGAAAAAGAAAATTTTGAACATAGACAAGTCATAAATTCCTTCAGTAAGGATAAAAACAAGCATGATTAAGAAACAATAAACATGCACGAGATGCAACAATCAGTGAAAGGGGAGAGGAGAACACACAACTTTCATATTTACAGAAAGTATGCCCTATTTACGTAGGTATTAAAAATGTGAATAATTGATATAGTCTAAGTTACTTCAGCTATCAAAAGATTACATCAACAAAAACAAAAAATTACGGGGTCAAATCACAGCATCAAGACCCGAGACCAAAAAAAACCCTGACAAAATAGTGAGAGGACAACTTTCACACCGACTTTAGCTGACCAAGAACAAAACAAAATAAATTCATTAGAGAAAGATCTTGCTGAAGCAAAAAGGAAAGGGAGAAAGAGGACTTACAAGGAAGAGTTCTACCAAGGCTCTTGATACTAACCCTTATCAGATTCATGGAGATATGGACTAACCACGACAACCTGAGAGCACAGTTAAGAGAGGAAAAGGAAAAATAAGCAAGAGGATTAAAAATGGAAATAACACAACGACTTAGCTATCACAAAAAGTGAGTGCATCTACAATCACTTACTTCATAGCTCGATTCAGAGCAGAAGATCAGAAGCTCCAAGGGGATCAAGGACAAAGATGATCCAGATGAGGAAAAAATATTGATATTTTTTTGAAATCCAAAAGGAAGTAGACAAATAATAGGAACATTCGAAAGAATCATAGGCACAACATATGAGGTTATTTCGGAAACATGTGACCCAGTATAACTTTCCTTCTTATTTCACTGCAGGAGAAGATTTGTCCCCTGAACATAGATAAAAAGGTATATAATGCTCTGAGGTTCCTCAAGGTTCTATTCATATGCAATTTATGAATATATAAATGGACGACATGGTTTTAACCTTGATGAATCAGGGATTGCATTCAACCTGAGAAATGATAAAATTCACTATATGGCCATGACAGATAATCAATAGAGGTACATGACCTAGAATAATGACTTACATACCCAAAAGTAGTCATGTTTATAAATTCTATCGATATGGAGTTTAAAGGCGAGGTGCCTATTTTGTTCTTTTGTAAATAAATATTTCAATTTGATGAAAAAAGCAACCTTGTTCATATGTGCAAAATTAAATCCAATTTCTCATCATGATTAAAATTATCTTATTTTTAGAACCAAAACTCTTAAATAATATGTAGTTTAGTTTGTTTGGTATTATGTATCCAATGGACATGCATTGCCTAAAAACTCATTTTATTTGTTCTAATTTGTATTTTTTTCCTCTTTTATTAAGGGGTTGGCATGGTGTTTAAGAATTAAGATGATGGATGCGTGTAAATATCTTTTTACGTCATTCTTATTGTTTAGTTATTGTTGATTATGATCCCATGTAGATGACAAGTACCAATACTCATGTGAGAACAAGAATTCTAAGGTCCATGAATGAATTTGTATGGATCAACCACTAGGATTCAGGCAGATTACCCTGAGTAATGAATTTTAATATGGGGAATTTCTTAAAAGAAATCTCACTTCTCATGCTGGTCCAACTACTCTTGCAATATATCTTAGTGCTCACTATGATGGAGTAAATCTAGTTCCAAAATTTGGAGAATGGGAGTCATGAAAAAAACTTTTTGTACCAATTCTTTTGTACCTAATTCAGTATTTTAAGGGGTGGATCCATGTATTCTCTGGAAGGATGCAAAAGAATAGATGCTTATAGAAGTTCATATCTGGACTTATAGTTTTCCAGCCTCAGAGAATTTTCCATCATTATCTCAACCTGGTAATGTTAGTGGAAGATTGTATGTCTATGATTGATACAACAAAGATGACAAAATAATAGATTTTGGTGCATATATTATCTTGACTCCACCAAGAGGAGTTGGTTCATGTCAAAGAGAATGCAAGGACTACAAATTTTGGACAAAAAAATGAGCAAGGCTACCATTTAATCAGTCATGAAATATGCGCATGGGACTATAACTTGCATGCCATGCATTTGTCCCAGGATTTACTGGATATGTCACGATTCGAGTCTACACCCTAGGTGAGACCGACACTCAAGATCATGAATGAACCAAAGCGAACCCTTGGTACTGCATACTGCTAATGAATAATTTTGATATTTATGAAATACAAGCGTAAGTTGTAACTTGGTTAACTGAATCATCTCCTTAACATAAGTCTGAGAAAATAATCAAGGGATCCATAAAAGATGAACAACTATTATCTAAATTAAGCCTCTATTATATAGAATGAAAAAAATAGCATGTTGTTCAGTTGGAAGTCTGAGCCAAAAAGGTACGAACGAAGTGACGGGCCCCTTTAGAAGATTAGAGGCGGCTTTCTTGTGATAGTAATTGCGAACATCTCTCCTCTACTCTTAGAGTGCACAGTTTGCTTACATGCCGCCTTAGGCAAATCTCTCTTTCTTAGTTTCACGCTGAACTAATGATAATGAATGAAAGTCAGTCTTTTAGTAAACGTATATAAGCAACTCTTTAGTGTATAGGCAATTCTTAAGTGGTCGCATCGAAAGTACGGTGGATGTTGGTTGAAGATATGTCAGGATATATCCCTAGCTACCTTAAAATAATAACAGAACTAACAATAGGCCTACTGAATTATCCATGGAGTTCCCGAATAAGAAGGACTCACCAACTGCTGACTGAAATATTGTAACCTGTCTAGCCATGAGTCTAAGATCGAGCACCTAAAACTACATTATAAAAGGGTGTAGCAGAGAGAAATGTATGCGGCATGTATGTGGTATGTACTGAGTATGTAAGATAACAAAAAAATGTAAAATAAATGAATTACATATTGAAAACTAATGTATAAATGTCACATGTGAAACTGCTTTCAAAATATAAAGATGAATATATCTCTGTAACCATGCTCTGAAAATAAAGCTAAGATATTATATTTGTGAAGTCGTGATAATAATGCAAGTGAATGAAATTAATAGTAGTTTTACTAGGGGGTTTCTAACAGCCGACAAATATCATTTGAATTGATGATGTCCAACTTATGAGCCCAGTTGGGTGGGCTGCCCTACATCTTGTCAGGGTATAGAACCTGTCTGTCTAATGTGGATTCACTAACTAAACCTCATAGGACTAAATGAGTTGACCATCGAAGCAGCATACTCAAATCCTATAGTGGCATGTAGTTATGTGACTTGAGATTTTCTAAACCCGTGTCCTCTCGAGACTAAATAATCCTTCCAAAATAATATACTTATGTGATATGCTCATAATTTGGTAAACTATATGTTTATCTGAATAAAGGATGAGACAAAGCTCAAATCTTTCTTTCTAAAAGTATATGCCGAAATCTCTTTCTAAAACATATCTTTCACTCAAGTTCATAACTTAAATCGTGAGAAAATTCCTATAACATGCATATCTTGTGTTTTCTCAAAAATAGCTTTCATAATAGCATATCAAGTCAAAAATCGTGCTTTGAAACATATGCTTCATGAATCATAAATATTACCGTGTCAAGAACTAATAAGGATGATAATAAAAAACCTTGCTGAGCCTAAAGAAGAAATACCATAGTCAAGAATGTCATAATCATGTATAAATACTTCAAGAACACATGTAATTAGGGTCATAAAATGGTGAAGTGGGAAGTGGGTTTACCCTAATTATGGAATTAAATTCATAAAAAATTAGGAGTTTTGGTCATGAGGATGAAAAGAATTTTTCATTGAAGTCCAATATACATGAGAGAGCGAAGCTCGAAAGAAGAGCTTTCTTAGAAGCATTGAAACCCTAGATTTTGCCTTTCCTGCTGTTTGTTTATGAGTTTGGGGAGTTGAGAGCATAGAAAAGAAAGAAAACTGAGTACTTGATGAAATATACTTCCCTAATAGAAGTTAAAATTTCGTGGCTTAGGCTTAGGAAAAATGGGAAAAGATCAAAACAACCCCAATAAAAAAGTTGTCAAAAACCTTCCACGATGGTCATAAATGGTCTGTGGTTTGATGTACGGGCCATAATCCCATCCATACAAGTCATACTAAAATTTTGAGTTTTTGAAGTTCATTCCACGAGCCCAAATCACGACCCGTTGTTTAATTCACGAGACCGCAAATTTATGAAAAATTAGGCTAAAACAAGTTTCTGAACTTTACTCTATGGGCCCAAATTATGGCTCATAGTTAAATTTACGACCCGTAATTGGATCCATGAAAATCAGGCCAAAAAAATAAGTTTTTGAAGTTGGTTTTATGAACTCAAATTATGGTTCATACTTCATTTCATGAACCGTAATATGAACTCGTAAACCTCAGGTCCAAAATTTATTTTGGGAGTGTCTCTAGTAAAACAATTATAACTGCTTACTCCAAACTCGTATTAACGCAAACTTGGTGGAGTTTGAAAGAAGAATCATTGACCTTTAATTTAGTAGGTCAGAGCCACCTAGGTCTTAATATTTGAAAAGTTATGGTCGTTTGAAGTTGACCCATGCATGAACTCATGCGAAAAACTTAGCCGATAGGATCACTTTTTACGTTGCTTGGTATTAGAGGTCCCTTACGACCCTAAACCACATTCAATACACTTAGTAAAGGACCTTAACATACAAGTACAAATAAGAGATCATCGAGTTAGGGCTTAAATGCTTACATAGAAGGGTTCAAATTTTTACTTAGAAGTTGCGGGGTGTTACAATATCTCCCCCTTGGGATCATTCGTCCTCGAATGATGATCAAGATAGGGTATCCAACTTAAGCTAACTTTTTCTCTACTAAAAATCCCTAACAAGGTCATGATCACATAGAAGAAGGCACAAGCCACGAATATGAACGTAGAATTTACAACACTCAAACATGAAGTATAGGGGTTTAATCTAAAACAAGACAAGGAATATTACCTCATCGTCATTCTGAGGAATGAACAACTATATGTATCTAGCCTTTATATCCTCTTCGGCTTTCCACGCAGCCTCTTCAACAAACTAATTTCTCCATAAAACCTTCACTAACACTACCTCTTTGGTTCTCAAGTTGTGAACTTGTCGATCTAAATTCTAAACAGTAACTCCTCAAAAGATAAACTATATTTCATTCCACTGGTCTCTAAAGGGATGAAGAGATGGATGCCAACACACTTCTTCAAAATGAAGATATGGAAAATGGGTTGCACTGTTGCCAACTCCATAGGCAGCTTTAGCTCATAAGCTACCTTCCCAATTCTACTCGAAATGAGGCAGGGACCAAGTTACCAGGGACTAAGCTTCCCCTTTTTACCAAAACGCATCACCCCTTCATGGGTGAACTTTCAAGAAGACCTTATCATCAACCTCAAACTCTAAATCTCTTCGCTTCACATCAGAATAAGATTTCTGCCGGCTCTAAAACGTTTTCAACTGCTCTCTAATAAGTGTGACTTTCTCTATGGCTTGGTGGACTAAGTCTGGTCCTATAAAAGTGGCCTCACCCACCTGAAACCAACCAATTAGAGACCTACACCTTCTCCCATACAATGCTTCAGATGGATCCATCTGAGTACTAGTATTGGAATGGTAACTCTTATTGTAGGAAAATTCAATAAGAGGTAGGTGATCCTCCCATTTACATTTAAAGTCGACTGAGCACTCCCTCAACATATCTTCTAGAGTCTTAATGGTGTGCTCTGCCTATCTATCGATCTGTGGATGAAAAGTTGTATTGAGATCTACATGGGTTCCTATACCTTTCTAGAAAGAATTCCAAAAATAGGAAGTGAGCTGAGTACCCCTAGCAAATATGATGGTCAAAGGAACCCCATGAATCCTGACTATCTCACCAATATACAATCTGGCATAATCCTCTGCTGAGTCTGTAGCCTTAACAAGCAAGAAATTAGATGACTTAGTCATTCAGTCTATAATTACCCAAACTGAATCACGTTGTCAATGCGTACGAGGTAGAACTGTGATGAAGTCCATGTTAATAATTTCCCATTTCCATATAGTAGGGTAGTGGCTAATCGATAACCCAATAATAAATTATATTTATACCATTCGATATATAAAGTTCATGACTTAGGGTTTGGTTTCATATTTTATTTCTGGCAGTCTCAAACTTTTGGTTATTCTACAATGTGTTAGTGTTGTTTTTGAGCAAGATACAATCTATCAACTGATGTGCATGATTTATTTGGTTTGTCCCCATGTTTCTAAGAGATTTTCAATCATTTATTTTTTATGTCAAATCTTAACGGTTAAATTGATAATTGAATTGATAATAATCAATAACTGATAAACCGATAATCGATAAGCCAATATTTTAATGGTTCTTAACAGTTTAGCATATCTACAAATCGATAATCGATGAGTTGAATCAATAAACTTCAAACCTGAACCGAACCAAACTGATTGATACGCAGCCCTACCACATAGGAATGCTTATACCTTGAGCCTTACCGCCAGGACTTTTATGTTCAACATTCACTTGTTGGGGATGGGACACTTCGCTACAAAATTAGCAATGTCCTTTGTTATACCATTCCACCAGAACACTTCTCTAAAGTCATGGTACATCATAGTGAAACCTGGAAAGATGGACTATCTAGAGTTACGATCCTCTGTAAAAATTTATTCCTTCAACCGTCTACATCCAGAACACATAACCTACCTTGATACTGAAGAATCCCATTTTCCCCAACAAAGAAAATTTCAACCTTCTGCTTATGAATTGCATCTTTCAACTGAAGTAGTATGGGATTACTATCTTACTTCTCCTTTACTTCAATCACTAGTGAAGACTCGGAACCATTCTAAACTATCACACTACCATCATCAAAATTCGTGAAATGAACTCCCAAACGTGCAATTCTCTGTACCTCTTTTGCAAGCTCTTTCTTACCTTCTTCTATATGGGCAACACTCTCTAAGGACAATCACCTAAGAGCATCGGCAACAACATTTTCTACTAAAAGAATCGGCAACAACATTTGCCTTACCCGAATGGTAAAGCACACTCATGTCATACTTCTTGAGAAGTTCAAGCCATCTTCTCTGTCTAAGATTTAACTCTTTCTTACTGAAGACATACTGCAAACTCTTATGATCTGTGAAAAGATCAACATGCACACGATAAAGGTAATGAAGCTAATTTTTCAAAGTAAACACCACTGCTACTAACATAATGTCATGATAATAGTAGTTCTTCTCATGAACCTTAAGTTGCCTAGAAGCATAAGCTACGACGTTACCATTCTACATCAGAACACAACCAAGACCAACTCTAGAAGAATCACAATAAACCACAAAACCATCTATACTCAAACAATGTCAACACTAGAGCAGAAGTTAATCGAGCCTTCAACTCCTGAAATCTCTTCTCATAAACCTCAGAACACTGGAATTGTCTTTCTTCTATGTCAATCTGGTCAACAAGGCAACAATAGATGAGAACCCCTCAATAAACCACCTATAGTAACTGGCTAGACCCAAAAAGCTCCTAATATCGGTCGGAGTAGTAGGCTTGGGACAATTCTTTACTTCCTCAATCTTCTGAGTGTCAACCTGAATACCCTCGCTAGAAATAACATTCCTCAGAAATGTAACTAATCTCAACAAAAAATTGAACTTAGAGAACTTAACGAACAACTATATATACTTGAGGGTCTGAAGAATAATTTTAAGGTGGCTAGCATGCTTCTCCTCACTACAGGAGTAAATCAATATATCATCTATTAAAAATATGAAAAACATGTCAAGGTACTGCTTGAACACTCTATTCATGAGGTCCATAAAAGTTGCACAAGCATTGGCTAGTCCAAATGACATAACAAGAAATTCATAGGACCATATTGATTTCAGGAAGTTGTCTTCGGAACGTCACACTCAATAACATTCATTTGATGGTACCCTGATCAAAGGTCAATCTTAAAGAAACAAGTGGCACCTTAAAGCTAGTCGAATAGGTCATCAATTCTAGGAAGGGGATACTTATTCTTAATTGTGACCTTGTTCAACTGGTGGTAATCAATATATATTTTAAGAGAACTATCTTTCTTTCGCATGAAAAGAGCTGGGGCACCCAGGGGAAAACACTAAGTCTGATGAACCACTTTTCTAGAAGGTCCTTCAACTGTTCCTTCAATTCTTTTAGTTCAGTTGGAGCCATTTTATATGAAGAAATAGAGATAGGTAGTGTATCTAGAAGGAGGTTTATCCCAAAGTATATCTCCATGTTAGGAGGGACTCTGGGAAGATCATCAGGAAAGACTTCTGGAAATTCACATACTATAGGAACTGACTGAATAGATGGGGTCTCGAAGTTGGAATCTTCAACTCAGTCTAGATGGTAGAGATAGGCCTTAGGGATCATCTTCCTGGCCTTGAGATATGAAATGAAACAACCCTTAGGCATGGTAGAACTACCCTTCCACTCTAGGGCTAGCACATTAGAAAATTGAAACTTTACAACTCTGGTTTTGCAGTTAACTAAGGCATAGCAAGAATACAACCATTCCATGCTTAGAATAATATCAAAGTCTACCATATCTAACTCTACTAGATTAGTTATGGTATCTTTATGAAGGACTACAATTTTTCAACTCCTATAAGTTTATTTTGATTACACTAACTCTCCGACGGGAGTAGAGATGAGAATAGGTTCTAAGAGTTGTTCGGGAATGAATCAAAACTTCACAGCAATATAAGGGGTTACAAAGGACAAGGTAGCTCTTGGATCTAACAAAGCATACACATCAAGGAAGAAAAATTTCAACATACCGGTGGCAACATCAGGGGAGTTGTCATGGTCTTAATGAGAAGACAAAGCATAAAAGCGATTCTGACAACCACTTGCACCAGAAGTGGTTCCTTTCTGAGCATTTTGGCATGTCAGAGCTGCTGATGTAGTGGACTGAGTACTATTACCCCCATTTCCCTACCTTGATGAGTGGCAATATTTAAGTGTATGAACTGCTTGGCCACACCTGTAGCACCTATACTTACCATAAATACACTCGTCAGGATGATTTTTACCATACTAGATGCAAACAGGGTAAGATGGGTATCCTTTGGCAACACTGCCCTAAGATCAAGAGCCAAACTCTCTTCCTCTCTGATCATTTCTAGGTCTGGGGGCTGGTGCAGTGGCTGAAGATGGAGTTGGTCCAAATGACCTCTGTTGAAAGGATGATCGATTCTTATTTTTGGTCCTCTATTGGCTGGACTCATGATTTGATGTTTTGGCCCTCTTATTATGAAACTCTTCCCCATCCTTAAACTTATCATTCTCAACCTGCTGCACATGAATCATTATCCTAGCTATGTCCATATCCCCAGTCAACATCACTGTCTTACCTTCCTTGTTCAAAGGACGGGAGAGTCCAAATAAAAACAAATTCCCTCATAGCAACTACCATCTCTGGAGCATAGCGTGACAATTGATTAAATTTAAGGTTGTACTCTTGTATGCTCATAGAATCCTGTTTTAGGTTGAGATACTCAATGAACTCTTCCTCCCTTAACTCTCGAGGGAAGAAACATCCCGTGAAGGCATCTTTTAATACAACCCAACCTAAAGGTGGTGCACTTTCACCCCTAGTCTTCTTCCCGTGATCAAACCATATCCTTGCAACATCCTTAAGCTGGTAAGAAGCCAGCTCAACACTTTCTACATCACCAATATGCATCACCTGAAAGATCTTTGTGGAGGTTTTGAAAACCTCTGTCTCAACAAGTTGCAGGGGTTATTGATTGCCGCTCAATGTGATTTTAACCCCTGCTATCCTAATGATTTTTTGTAGTGCATCTTCGTGGCATGTTAAGACCCAAAAAAATGCACCACTTATACTACTAGTAGAATATGGTACAAGGGATTATTTTATTTTAACCTTTTTCATCATAAGATTGTTTTATACGAAGCATGACAAAATAGAAATATTTGAGTTTACTAGCTTTTGTAGGCCTGCTAAGACAGATATTGTTAAAACACGTCTTTTATGAAAGGGAGGCAATTAGTTTAGCTTGAATTTACTTTAGTATAACTTGTGAGATAACACCAATTGACCTTAGGCACAGTTTAATCTCACCAAACCAAACAATAAGGTACAAGAATTCATTTTCTAGTATCTATCTACCCACCAATATATGTTGGAAGTTATGGAAGAGTAAAAGTTTCTTATAGGTATAGTAGAGAAAAATATATTACCCCAAGGCTCCCCCATCAAATTAAATTTGTAAATAGGGACATAATTTCCAACTTTTTCATTAGCGGATAATCGAAATACAACAACAACAACATACCCAGTAAAATCTCACTAAGTAGGGTTTGTGGAGGGTAGAATGTATGTAGACCTTATCACTACCTTGTGAATGTATATAGAGATTGTTTCCAAAAGAATCTCGACTCAAGTGCATCAAAACCAAGTAAAGGAAGAAGAAAATAATGAAGAAAGCATAAACGACTACAAGAATAAAACAATAACAACAGCAAAATAGTGTGATAATCGAAACACAATAAACAACATATGGCAAGAACTACAATAGTACGACTAGTACTGTGACAGGCAATAACAAGCCTAAACCTTCACAAGACAAGACAACGCTCCACTCCTACTTTCCTTCTACCCTAATAACGGAATGAATTTTAAAATTATGATGATAATGATTAAACTCTCTCTCTTAAGATATTACCTATCAAATCGAGTAGGCAGAATGAAGTTAATATTGATGGATGTAGCAAAGGCAATCCTAATCTAGCAAGTGGAGGAGGATATATTGGAGATCAAAATGGTAAGTTAATTTTGGATCTTTTGATAGTATAGAAATAATATTGTTGAGACCAAGGCAATTACATTAGAATATAATTAGTTCTATGAACAAGACTAGCTGAGAGTTACCATAGAGTCAAGACTCTTTTGATAATAATCACAAAGGAAGATGTTGTACCTTGGAAAGTTGAACAAATTAGGGGAAATGTCAAAACTAAGAGTTCATCACCATTGATGAGAGCTCAGATCTCCTTACAAGGAAAAAGATTAGAAAAACAGAAGAACTGATGAAATGTGAACTGTGATTTTTGGGAATCAAAACTAATTCCATTCAATGAGAGAAACACATTTATATGCATACATGAAAATATCTGCTCAACTAACTACTAATTATGACAGGTAATCAATCAACTAACAGTAGCTAACTCTAACCAACTCTATCAATAACTAACTCCCTAACAGAATGAATGCTGACTCAGCATTACAAGATAAATATCTTGGCTCAACATCCCCTCTCAAGGTGGAAGTGAGGGGATCACTACCAACTTGCTAAGTACTGAAGTATGTTTGATGCCAGTTAATGCTTTTGTCAAGATATCAACAAGTTGCTGTCTAGTTCCAATATGATGGAGGGAAATCAATCCTTCATGAAGCTTTGTCCTGACAAAATGGCAATCCACCTCTATGTGCTTGGTCCTCTCATGAAACACAGGGTTTCTGGCAATGTACAAAGCCAACTGACTGTCACAGTAAACTAAACAGAAATGGTAGTGGGAAAAGGGATGGAAAACTTAGTGAACAATCTACTCAACCACACCAGTTCCCCTACCACATTCCTCAAGTCTCTATATTCTGCCTCAGCTGAAGAAAGGGAAATGGTTTCCTGATTCTTGGATTTCCAGCTAATAGGACTATCTCCTAGCAAAATAATATAACCTAAGACAGATCTCCTTGTCATGACCTAAAGTACCCCCTAGACGTGACATGGCGTATAAGACCCCGAAAGGCCCCATACAATCCACTTAGCATGCATCATACAAGATAATAATAAGTAAGAAGTTCAAAGACAATTTATATCAAAGTAGCGGAAGTCTAAATATTGTCTCAAAGCCATCTAACACATCATTTAAATGAAAGTGGGACGTAACTCATACAAGTCTTCAAGAAAAATGACATGAAAGGTAAATGGGGCTATGTCCTCGAACATATGAGGACTCACTAAATCTTCAAAGTTTCTATCACAACGAACTAACCATGGGAGGATGGAGATAAATCAGATCCTACACTTATAAGAAAATGTAGGCAAGAGTATACGTTAGTACAAAATTGTCCCAAGTATGATAACTATGCATAAGGTTACAAAATCATGCTAAAAAGGGCTATACCTAAGATACCATGACCAAGTTTAAATCATAGGATGACATGATAGAAAATATGAAGTAAAAGTCATGGTCAATGCAAGTAAATCATCTTAAAACAACATATGCTTAATAAACCCTTAGAAAGTAACCTTTGTTCATTATGTGGGGAATTAGCCTTAATCGACATAGACCATGTGAGCTATAACATGGAATCCGGTGTCTACCCCACACCAAAAAGAGGTGTCCTTACTTGCCAAGGTAAGAACCATGGTTTCTAGCTTAAGTGGATCCACTAGCTATTGTCTATCAAGACAACCTATGGTGGCACATAGTTTATGGGACATGGGTAATCGCCACTTGTCCACTCGGTGCTAAGCATAAATCCCACGGAATAGTCATAATTCATAGCTTATCTTATCATTAATAGACATGGATAATCACCTCTTGTCTCATCATTAGGAAACATGGGGAATCGCCTCTTGCCCATTTTTATTCATTAGAATAGCTCCTTAATCTTTGATTCAAGTTTAGTTGAGAAAACCTTTCAACCCTTATGAATCTTTCATGTGGGAAAAATCCTTTCACAATTCAACATCATCAACATTTATGCTTCATTCTTAAAGCAAATCTTAAATCATCATAATTTCATAGTTTGAACATGCATAACTTCATAAAATTCATTTTCTGATCATTCATAAACTTCATCATAGAATCATAGCTTAAAAATCATTGATCATGCATGGGCTCATATAATTACACCTTAAAATAATTCAATTAACTCAATTCATGCAGAAATAAGCATAATTCAATCGATTGGATCATAATTGGTAAGAACCCATGAGATAGTAGAAAACCCTAATTTCAATTGAAGAATTCTAATCTTTGCAAATTGGAGAATTTAGGAACTCTATGGAGGAAAGGATTCCACAGGTAAAAGCTATCATACCTTGATGCCAGAAGCTTGAAATCAATGGTGAACTTAGGAGACTTGAATGGAAATCCTAGAACCTTCTTCTTCTTCAAGCTTCTACAGAGAGAAATATTTGAGAGGAGATTGGAGGGATTTTGTGGGTAGTTGAAAAAGTGATTAGGAAGGGTAGAATTTAGGCTTAGAAGCCTTATATAGGGGCTAGGATTAGGGCTTAATCGACTTAGATTAGAAATAGATCATTTAGGGAAAAGACCAAAAAGCCCTTAAAATTAACTGCAGGATCCCGACCTACGATTGCGACCTACGGTCCGTAGGTCCAACTATGGACCGTCTTGTCCAACCATCGATGGGATTCAGAAGCTAAGAATTTTGGGCTTCGAACGATGATTTACATGTACGGTCTGTTGGTCCACTTACGGATCGTACATACCAGCCGTTGGTCTAACATAGACCATCAAAATTTCACTAACTCTGGGGATGACCTACGAGACCTTACGTATGACTCATTCATGGAATGACGGGCCGTCCTGTTAAACTGTCAATGGGATCCTGAAACTTGAAATTTTCAAAAATTCATCTTGCCACCTACAGTTCCTAACTACGGCCCGTAAATCGACCTACGACCCGTAGGTGGCTTCCATTGGTACTGGCACCAGACCTGAAGAAGCAGAAATTCCTTCATTTCGAATCCGAGGTGTTACAATATCTCCCCCTTGGGAACATTTGTCATCGAATGAGAATCAAGACAGCATAAAAAGAACAGGAACTAAATCTACCAGCCCAACATAAATGCACATTTTCGAGGAGGAAACATCAACTCCAAGCTAAAGCATGTTCAAAACATCATCTTATAAGGTCTATATGCAACATATACTCAAATTCACATAAATATGAGGAAATCAATCAAGTTAACTCATTTTCTCTAAAAATTAAGCTTTTTTTTCATGAACATGCATAAATGAGAAGTCGTGGGAATATCTAAGATGCATGAGACCAAAAAAGTGAACCATGAGGAACTAAATACCTCAAGCTAGAGTAGGAATGGAGGGAAAAAGATGAGGATAATGGGACATCATATCGGCCTCGACCTCCCAAGTGGCACCCTCAACTAATTGATTCCTCCAAAGAACTTTTACGAAAGCAACTTCTTTATTTCTCAACTTTCGAACATGCCGATCTAAAATCTCAATCGGAACCTCTTCATAAGAAAGACTCTCTTGTACACCAAGACTCTCCAATGGCACTATAGGTGCTGGATCACCAACACACTTCTTCAATAAGGAGACATGGAAAACTGGATGAATCGATGCCAAATCATTAGGCAAGTCAAGTTCATAAGCAACCTTAACAATTCGCCTCAAAATTTGATATGGGCCCACATAACGGGGACTAAGCTTTCCCTTCTTCCCAAACCTCATTATATCCTTCATGGGTGAAATTTTCAAGTAGACTCAATCCTTAACATCGAATTCTAGATCTCTTCTTCTAACATCGGCATAGGACTTTTGTCGACTTTGAGCCGTTTTCAACCTTTCTCTAATAAGCTGAACTTTCTCCATAGCCTCATGTACCAATTCAGGACCTATCATAGCTACTTCGCCAAATTCAAACCAACCTATAGGAGATCTACACCTCCTACCATGAAGAGCCTCAAATGGAGCCATACCAATACTGGAATGATAGCTATTGTTATAAGCGAACTCAATCAAAGGCAAATGATCATCCCAATTACCCTTGAAGTCTATCACACAAGCTCTCAAAATATGTTCCAAAGTTTGGATAGTACGCTCCACTTACCCATCAGTTTGAGGATGAAAAGCCGTACTAAGCTTAACACGAGTACCAAGCCCCTCTTTGAAAGATTTCTGAAATTGAGAAGTGAATTGTGTACCACGATCGGATATGATGAATAGGAGAATTCCATGCAACCTAACCATGTCCCTTAGGTACATCCTAGCATAGTCTTCCGCTGAATAAGAAACCTTGACGGGAATGAAATGAGCCAATTTTGTCATACGATCCACAATAACCCAAATCGAGTCATGTTGTCGCCGAGTGCGTGGTAAACTAACAATGAAGTCCATATTCAAATCTTCCCACTTCCAAGTAGGAATACTAATATCTTGGGACAAACCTCTCAGCTTTTGGTGCTCAACTTTCATTTGTTGACAATTAGGACAATTAGCTACAAATTCCGTAATGTCCTTCTTCATTCCATTCCATCAATAGACCTCTCGCAAATCGCAGTACATCTTGGTGGCTCTCGGGTGAATGGAATATCGGTAACTATGGGCTTCCGATAAAATATGCTCCCTCAAGTTATCAACATTCGAAACACACAAACGACCTTGATATCTAAGGACACCATCTCCCCCTTGGGAGAAGGCCTTAATGACTTTTTAAGCACCGCTTCCTTCAACTCCATCAGAATTGGATCAAGACCTTGCTTTGCTTTCACATCCGACACAAAGGATGATTCTGCACCATTATGAACAACAACGCCCCCATCATTGGAATCAATCAACCGAACACCCAATCAGGCCAATCTATGAACATCTCGAGCTAATCCCTTCTTATCATCCTCAACTTGAGCAACACTACCCATGGATAATCGACTAAGGGCATTCGCCACCACATTCACCTTGCCGGGGTAATAGAGGACACTCATGTCATAGCCCTTTAGCAACTCAAGTCATCTTCTTTGGCAAAGATTCAGATCCTTTTGCTTGAACACATATTGTAAACTCTTATGGTCAGTAAAGACATCGTCATGGACACCATACAAGTAATGCCTCCAAATCTTTAGAGCAAACACAACCGCCGCTAGTTCCAAGTCGTGGGTAGGATATTTCTTTTCATGAATCTTAAGTTGCCTTGAATCATAAGCAATGACTTTCCCATTTTACATAAGGACACATCCCAACCCAATTCTTGAGGCATCACAATAAACCACAAACCCATCGGACCCTTCTGGTAGAGTTAACACCAGAGCGGAGGTAAGCCTATCTTTCAATTCTTGGAAGCTCTTCTCACATGCTTCAGACCATACGAACTGAACTTTCTTTTGGGTTAATGCCGTCAATGGAGAGGCAATCGTAGAGAACCCCTCAACAAACCTTTTATAGTAACCAGTCAAGACCAAGAAACTTTGAATATCTGAAGGGGATAGAGGTCTAGGCCAACTCTTAACCACATTCGTCTTCTTAGGATCTACCTCAATACCCTTACCGAAAACAATGTGACCAAGAAAAGCCACGGACCTCAACCAAAACTCATATTTACTAAACTTTGCAAAGAGTTGTTGGTCCTTGAGGACTTGCAACACAATCCTCAAATGAGTGGTATGCTCATCCTTGCTCCTTGAATAAATCAAAATATCATCAATGAACACAATTACAAACATATCTAGGTATTGTCTAAACACCCTAGTCATCAAATCCATAAATGCAGCTTGAGCATTTTTCAAACCAAACGACATTACTAAGAATTCGTAATGACCATATCTAGTCTGAAAAGCTGTCTTCGGAATGTCATCTTCCTTCACCCTTAATTGGTAATAGCCCAATCGAAGGTCAATCTTAGAGAAGTAACTTGCTCCCTGAAGTTGGTCAAACAAATCATCTATCCTTGGAAGAGGATACTTATTCTTAATAGTAAACTTACTCAAATGCCGATAATCAATACACATTCTAAGCGAACAATCCTTCTTTCGAACAAACAACACTGGGCACCCCATGGCAAAATACTTGGTCGGATTAAGCCCTTATCCAACAAATCTTTCAATTGTTCCTTTAATTCCTTAAAGTCTTCCAAAGCCATTCGATAAGGAGGAATAGAGATAGGTTGCATATCTATGAGAAGGCCAATACCGAAGTCTATTTCCCTTTCGGGAGGAACACCGGGTAGATCATCGGGAAATACTTCTGAAAATGCATTTGCAGCGAGGACCGACTCAAAGATAGGGGTTTTGGAATCTATATCCCTAACTCGAACAAGGTGGTACATTCAACCCTTAGAAATCATCTTCCTAGCTTTAAGACAAGAAACAACTCAACTCTTAAGCATAGAATTTCCCCCTTTCCACTTTAGGATAGGCTCATTTGGAAACTAAAACTTGACCACTCGGGTTCTACAATCAATAGAAGCACAATATGAATGCAACCAATCCATCCCAAGAATAACATCAAAATCTAACATATCAAGCTCTACAGGATCAACATTAGTGACCCTATGGGATAAGGAGATGGGACAATTTCTATAGACTCTCTTAGCCACAATAGATTCACCAATAGGAGTAGAGACAGAAAAAGGATCTATCAACACATCCAAAATAACATCAAACCTCATGCCCACATATGGCGTCTCAAAAGATAAAGTAGCACCGGGTCAAGCAAAGCATATACATCAAGATGAAAGACTCTCAACATACCGGTAACCACATCGGGCAAACTCTCTTTCTCATGACGAGTTTAGAGTGCATAAAATCTGTTTTGCTTTTGACTCCCACTAGAACCCGATGAAGGATAAGGTTAGCCCCGTCGATGGTTATATCCTTCATTCTTAGCAACGAAGGGACAATTCCTAATCTTGTGATCCATCTTGCCACAACCAAAGCATGTATTGGAGCCGCTAGACACTTACCCTCATGTTTTATTCCATACTTAGCACAAGTAGACAATGAAGACCCACTACCATTTCCTCCTTGAGACTTGGGGTTAGACACCCTTTCCTTATTGAACTTAGGAGGAGCATTGGAGGAACCTTGACCGGAGAACCTTTGTCGAAACTTAGAGCAACCATACCCGTCGGATCTTGAGCGTGAAAAGTCACCATCACCGGTCTTAGCCCTCTTTGCCTCCCTAGACTTTTCCTTTAGTTTCACCTCTTATATTTGTTGAGCATGAACCATTAGGCGGGAAATGTCCATATCATTAATGAGCATAGCGGTACGGCATTCTTTGACCTTCTCCCCGATACGCAACCTATCTTTATTCCTCCTTGTAAAATGGCTCTGATAGAACTTAAGGAGTTAAAGGAGCAATTGAAAGATTTGTTGGATAGTACGCTCCGCTTGCCCATCGGTTTGAGGATGAAAGGTTGTACTAAGCTTAACACGAGTACCAAGACCTTTTTGGAAAAACTTTCAAAATTGAGAAGTAGATTGTGCACCACGATTGGAGATAATAGGCAAAGGCAAATGATCTATACTAATACTAGAATGGTAACTATTATTATAAGCAAATTCAATCAAAGGCAAATGATCATCCCAATTACCCTTCAAGTCAATCACACAAGCTCTCAACATATCTTCCAAGGTTTGGATAGTACGCTCCGCTTGCCCATCGTTTTGAGGATGAAAGCTGTACTAAGCTTAACACGAGTACCAAGACCTTTCTGGAAAGACTTCCAAAATTGAGAAGTAAATTATGTACCACGATCGGAGATAATAGATAAAGGCACTCCATGCAACCTAACCATTTCCCTCAAGAACAACTTAGCATAATCCTCCGCCGAATAAGAAACTTTGACGGGAATAAAATGGGCTGATTTCGTCATTCGATCTACAATAACTCAAATCGAATCATATTGTCACCGGGTGCGTGGTAAACCAACAATAAAGTCCATATTCAAATCTTCCCACTTCCAAGTAGGAATACTAATATCTTAGGACAAACCTCCCGGCTTTTGATGCTCAACTTTCACTTGTTGACAATTAGGGCACTTAGCCACAAATTCCGCAATATCTTTCTTCATCTCATTTCACCAATAGACCTCCCAAAAATCACGGTACATTTTGGTAGCTCCCGGGTGAATGAAATATCTAGAACTATTGGCTTCCGACAAAATTTGCTCCCTTAGGTCATCTACATCGGGAACAAATAAACGAACTTGATATCGAAGCACACTATCTCCCCTTGGGAGAAAGGCTCAACGTACTTCTTGAGCACCGCTTCCTTCAACTCAACCAAATTAGGATCAAGATCTTGCTTCGCCTTCATATCGGACAAAAAGACGATTCTGAACCATTGCGAATCATAACACCACCCTCACTAGAATGAATTAACCGAACATCCAATCGGGCCAAACTATGAACGTCACGAACCATCACTTTCTTATCATCCTCAACATAAGCAATACTATCCATAGACAACCGACTAAGAGCATCCGCCACTACATTTGCCTTGCCGGGGTGATAGAGGACACTCATGTCATAGTCCTTTAACAACTCGAGCCACCTCCTTTGGCGAAGATTCAGATCTTTTTGCTTGAAAACATATTGCAAACTCTTATGGTCGGTAAAAACATCCACATGCACACCATACAAATAATGCCTCCAAATCTTTAAAGCAAACACAACCGCCACTAATTCTAAATTATGAGTAGGATAGTTCTTTTCATGAACCTTAAGTTTCGTTGAAGCATAAGCAATGAATTTTCCATTCTGCATAAGAACACACCCTAACCCAATCCTTGAAGCATCACAATAAACCACAAACCCATCGGACCCTTCCGATAGAGTCAATATTGGAGCCAAGGTAAATCTATCTTTTAATTCTTGAAAACTCTTCTCACACGCTTCGGACTATGTAAACTTAACCTTCTTTTGAGTCAAAGCCTTCAATGGAGAAGCAATCGAAGAAAACCCTTCAACAAACCTCCTATAGTAACCAGCCAAACCCAAGAAACTACGAATATACGAAGGTGATAGAGGTCTAGACTAATTTTTAACCGCATCCGTCTTCTTATGATCTACCTCAATACCCTTACCGGAGACAATGTGACCAAGGAAAGCCACATACCTTAGCCAAAACTCACATTTACTAAACTTCGCAAAGAGTTGTTGTTCCTTTAGGACTTGCAACACAACCCTCAAATGATTGACATGCCTATCCTCACTCCTTGAGTAAATCAAAATATCATCTATGAACTCAATCACAAACACATCAAGATATTGTCTAAACACCCTATTCATCAAATCCATAAATGCGGCCGGAGCATTCGTCAACCCAAACGACATCACTAGAAATTCATAATGGCCATATCTAGTCCGAAAAGCCATTTTTGGAATATCGTCTTCTATCACCCTCAATTGGTGATAACCCAAACAAAGGTCGATCTTAGAGAAGTAACTAGCCCCTTGGAGTTGATCAAACAAGTCATCTATCTTTGGAAGAGGATACATATTCTTAATGGTAACCTTGTTTAATTGATGGTAGTCAATACACATACGAAGTGAACCATCCTTCTTTCGAACAAACAAAACTGGAGCACCCCATGGAGAGATACTTGGTCGGATGAAACCCTTATCCAACAAATCTTTCAATTGCTCTTTTAACTCCTTAAGTTCTAACGGAGCCATTCTATAAGGAGGAATAGAGATAGGTTGCGTATCGGGGAGAAGGTAAATATCGAAGTCTATTTCCCTTTCGGGAGGAACACCGGGTAGATCATTGGAAAATACTTCCGAAAATTCATTTACAACAGGGACCGACTCAAAATAGGGGTTTCGGAATCCATATCCCTCACCCTAACAAGATGGCATATGCAACCATTAGAAATCATCTTTCTAGCTTTAAGACAAGAAATAAACTGACCCTTAGGCAGAGAATTTCCCCCTTTCCACTCTAGGATAGGCTCATTTGGGAATTGAAACTTGACCACTTGGGTCCTACAATCAATCAAAGCATAACAATAATGCAACCAATCCATCCCAAGAATAACATCAAAGTCTAACGTATCAAGCTCTACAAGATCCACATGAGTGACTCTATGGGATAAGGAGATGGGACAATTTCTATAAACTCTCTTAGCCACAATAGATTCACCAATAGGAGTAGAGACACAAAAGGGATCTAACAATACATCCGGAAGAACATCAAACCTCATAGCCACATATGGCGTCACAAAAGACAAAGTAGCACCAGGATCAAGCAAGGCAAAAACATCAAAGTGAAAGACTTTCAACATACCGGTAACCACATTGGGAGAACCCTCTTGCTCATGATCAGCTTGAACTGCATAGAATCGGTTTTTCTTGGGAGCATTTGAACCCGAACCATAGGTGGATCTTGCTTGCCTTCTCTTTCCTTAGCCATGAGAGATGGACAATCCCTTATATTATGACCGCTCTTACCACAACCGTAGCAACCATCCGTGTCGGCTAAGCACTTGCCCTCATGTTTCCTCCCTCACTCAGCATAAGTAGTCGATGAGAATCCACCACCATTTCCTCCTTGAGGCTTAGGGTTAGGCACCCTATCTTTGTTGAACTTAGGAGGAGCATTGGAGGAACCTTGACAGGAAAACCTTTATCGAGACTTAAAACGACCATGTCTATCGGATCTTGAATGTGAAAAATTACCATAACCGGTCTTAGCCCTCTTTGTCTCCCTAGACCTTTCCTTAAGTTTCTCCTCTTCTATTTGTTGAGCATGAACCATGAGATGAAAAATATCCATTTCATTGACAAGCATGGCGGTACGACATTCCTTGACCACCATTTCGGACACTCTCGAAACGAACTTACTCATCCTTGCCTTAGGATCGGCAACCATAGTAGGAGCATATCGAGATAATTTTTTGAACTTCAAAGATACTCTTTTACACTCATGCTTCCTTGATGAAGGTTGATGAACTCAAGCACCTTTGCCTCCCTCATCTCAAGGGGAAAGAACCTATTAAGGAAAGCAACCTTGAACTTTTCCCAATCAAGAGGACCCGCATCATCCTCCCTCTCACTTTTCCATTGCTCAAACCACACTTGAGCCACACCCTTAAGTTGATAAGCGACCAACTCCGCCTTTTCTTCTGGCGTCACTCCCATGATCATTAGCACCTTGTACACCTCATCAATGAACTCTTGAGTATCTTCCTCAACCTTAGAACCATGAAACTCCAGAGGGTTCATCCTTGTGAAGTCCCTCACCCTAGATGCCGCTGTACCCATATTTGGGTTCACGGGAGCCACAACCTCCCTATTGGCTTGAGCCATCACGGCTTGAGTCAATACTTGAAAAGTAGCCCTAAACTCCGCATTAGTCACTTGTTCGGCCAAAGGGACGATTGGAACTTGAGTAGCTTGAGGAGGAGCTTCTTGTTCCACATTCTCTCCCGCATTCCTTCTAGCATAAGCTCTTCGAGTAGCCATATCCTGAAACGCATAGGATAGGGATTAGGAGAGACACACATAGAGTTATACTCTATCGCACGACTTAGGATTAATGAAAGAAGTGAAATTTCCTAAACATCTTATAGCCTCTCATTCATAAATGTGGCGTGCTTCACACTCATGAACAAGACTCTACTCGACGTGGCTTATGAGACTTCCTAGGATCTTTCTAGAACCTTGTGCTCTGAATACCAAGTTTGTCACGACCCAAAGTACCCCCTAGATGTGACATGGCGTACAAGACTCCGAAAGGCCTCATACGAGCCACTTAACAAACATACATACAAGATCATAGATATTTAAGAGTTCAAAAGAGGATTTCATATCAAAACTTTTTAAGAAAAAGAATAGCGGAAGTCTACATCAATGTCTCAATGCCAATCTAACATAAGAATGAGAAATAACATTTGGGACGTAACCCAACACAATGTTGAAATGAAGAACATAAAAGTAAGAACAACAAGGCTATGTCCTCGAATGGATGAGGACATACCAAGTCTTCAATATTCCTTCTACTAAGCTCTAGCCACGAATAGATGGAGAATCACCAAGATTTACATTAACAAGTCAATGTAGGCAAGAGTATGCGTTAGTACAATCAAGTACCAAGTATGATAGCAATGCACAAAATCATTTAAAACATGCTAAAATGGGACATTTTCATAATCATGCAATGATCAAACTATAATATGCGAAAAGGGTTAAAAATCATAAGTCATAAAACATGATCAAGGCAAGCTAAACATCTTTACTTTACTTGAGGAATACCTTGAATGCAACTTAGTTCATTATTGTGGGAAGTAGCCTTAACCGACATGTAAGACTATGTGAGCTACCAACACAGAATCCAGTGTCTACCCCACACTGAAAAGGGGAATCCTACTTGCCAAGATAAGACCATAAACTTCTAGCTTACGTGGATCCACTAGCTAATGTCTACTTAAAGACAATCATCCTATGGTGGCACATAGTTTATAGGATAAGAGATTGCTTTCGGAGACCTGACCTCTACTACGGGAGAGTTCCATCTAGAAAACCCGGCCTCTACTTCCATCTCAATATCCACTCGGTGCTAAGCATAAATCCCATGGAGTTAGTCATATATCATAATGAATCTTATTATCCATGAAAATGTACAACTAAAGTTACCAATCCAAACTTACATCTTTTAGAATAGCTCCTAAATCTTTTGATTCAACTTTAGTTGAGAAAGACCTTTCAACAAGTTATGAATCCATTATGTGAGAAAATCCTTTCACATTCATTAATTGAGCAATCAAGTGAGAAAACCTTTCACTATGCAACAATTATCAACATTCATGCTTCAATATCAAGCAATTCATAAATCATCATAACCTTCATAATTGAACATGCATACTTTCATAAACTTCAATTCATCCTTTGATTATTTATCAATTCATCATGAATCATAGCTTTAGAAATCATTAAAACATGCATGGGTTCATATAAACTTCAATAATTTATCTTCTTCATAATTCAACCCAACATTAATGCATAATCTCAAAATTAGGGGAATTCATATGGGTTCTTGGGGATTCATCTCAAAACATGAAATTCAACTCAATTCATACTTAGAAAACCATAATTGAAAGTAATTTGATCATAATTGAAAGAACCCACATCATAGAAGAAAATCCTATCTTAAATTGAGAATTTCTAACTTGTAAATTGAAGATTTTAGGGATTCCATAGAGGAAAGGGATCCATGTATGAAGACTATCATATCTCAATGCCAAAACCTTGAAATTAATGGAGGATTAGGAGACTTGACTTGAAAACCCTAGCTCTTGCTTCTTCTTCTTCAACCATTTCTAGAGAGAGAAATATTTGAGAGAGGAGTGTTTTGGGAATGATTAGGAATGGGTAGAATTAGGCATAAAAGGTTTATATAGAGTCTAGGTTGATGGTCAAACCAACTTTGATTAGGATTTAAACATTTAGGGAAAAGATCAAAAAGCCCTTTAAAAATAACTGTCGGACCCCTATCTACGGTTGAACCTTTGGTCCGTAAGTCAACCTACGGACCGTCCTGTCCTACTGTAGATAGATTCAGAGACTGCCAACCTTGGACCCTGCAATGACGGATCCTATGTACGGTTCGTGGGTCAATCGATGGGCCGTACATGGCAACCGTAGGTTTGAACTTATGGCTTAAGAATTTTACTAAGTCTGGAGGAGACTTACGAGACCCATCTACGACTTGTTGAAAGATAGACGGGCCGTCCTGGCAGATCATCATTAAGGTTCTGGAACTTTGACATTTTGAAAACTTAGGCCTGCCACCTATGACTCAAATCCCATTGAGACGGACAGGCACATGATGCCGTAAAGGCCCGGGAGAACCCACATATAACATGTACCTACCATGTATTTAGCTAAGACAATCATGAAGCTCTAACAAGTATATGTATAAGCCACAATGATAAAAGACCAACATAGGTAGGCCCAACATATATACACATGACTTGGCCATTGAGGCCACAACTGTTAAAGAACCAACTATAATTTCCATGTTATGCATTAGTCTACATAGCTTCTATAAGATAGACAAACTTAGAGTAGGTCGGGACAGACCCCACCTTACCCTTACAACCATACAATACCAAAATGAATCTACTAAAGACTCGTTAAAGCCCCGAATCAACCTGGAGCTCACCAAAAGTAGTTGAATGTCCTGCGCTCCTACTGAGGAGGTCTACTAGCTGGAGCACCTGTACCTGTGGCATGAAACACACCGTCCCCCATAAGGGACGTCAGTACGAAATAAGGTACTGAATATGTAAGGCAGTAAGCATGTGTAAAACAAGGGCCTTAATGAAATCAAGTATCAATATATAAATGCATAGCTCAGAATAAAAGACCACCTTTGTTTACTCTGGTGGGATAATATATGCTACATTCTTTTCATTACTTTTCTGTACTTTATAATCTTTGTAAGGCATGTGATACAATTGACCAGCTGATCAGTGGTAAAAGAGGATGACCCATGCTAGACATTTTAACCCCTAGGATGCTGTCCTCATGATTACACCAATTTGGATCGGCCCATGCTAGGCTTTCGCCCCTGAGCTGCCACCTTTCTATACCAAATGGGATCGACCCATACTAGGCATTTTCCCCTAGGCTTCCACCCATAATTATACATATTACTTCACTTAGTTTCTTTAATCTTTGAGATTGTTGTTTTGGTGGTCATAATCATTTTTGAGATTTGCAACTATGGACCAGTAGAAGGCATGACAATAATAACTTTAAGGCAGTAACCACGACATAAGGAACTAGATAACATCAGTGTATTACATATGAATTTAAATAGCACAATTGACTAAGGGGAGAATTCACCAATTTCAGATTTCATGCCGAAGAATAGGGAATCGAATAGCCTTACATACCTTGTTGTACAACTCAGATATTACAATGAATTAACCTCCTTCCTTTCATATTATTAATCTTAATTTCTGCAACTTCTCTTTTTAACTTGAAATCTTCAAGAACTTCAACTTCTGTTCACACTTATACCAAAGAAGAAGAGAAAAGCCTCTTAATAACCATGAAAAATTAGTAACAACTTGTGGAAACATTCTGCCCTTGTACTTATACTTGAGCATAAATAACATGGTTTCCTAGTCATCCATGGGAGAATTAAGCTAAATCCATAAGTGGTTTAACTTACTGTAATACCCCAGCTTTCCAAGGATTGAAAATACAGAATTTACCTGTAGGCAGTGACCTGCAGAGGCCACTTACGGGCCGTAGTTAGGTTGATGGGCCATACGTGAGGAGCCGTAGATGTCCCCCAGACTTAGTTAAATTCTTGAACCAAAGGCTATGATCCACGGTTGAGTTGTACAGTCCGTATATGGACCTACCAACCATAGATTGAAACCGTCATTGCAGGGTCCCCCAGATACCAACTCTCTAAATCTTTTGACGGTTCAACAGGACGGTCCGTCAATGGATATACAGACCGTATGTCCTGACCGTAGATGGACCCCGGTAGTTTATTTTATTAAAGGCTTTTTGGTCTTTTTCCTGGTTAAGTCCTTAATTAACTAAGTCAGTTTTACCCTTAATGAATGTCCTATATATAGTTCTCTATACCTAAACCACTTCATTCTAACTCATTCCCTAAATTCACCTCTCAAATATTTCTCTCTCTAAAAGAAATCCTCTCTAGCTCAAGGAAGAAGAAGAAGCTAAGTCCTCCTTTAAAGATCAACTAATTTCCTCCAATTTCTAGTGGGCTTTGCTAAGGTATGATGGTATTGACCAATGGGGTTGCTTCCTCCATTGGGCCCTCCCTTTTCTTCATGAATTTCAAGGTTCAATTCACTTCAAGTAAGCTAGGGTTTGATCAATTGTTATGAGTTCTTCTAGCATGAGTTTATTTGCTCATTTAATGCTTTGTAGTGCACGATCTAGCGTGGGTAAAGTATTTTAGTGCACGATCTAGAGTGAATTACATGTCTAATTGTAATTATTGCATGAACCCCCATGATCCCAAGTAAATTCTCCCCAATTTGATAATCTATGCCTTGATTGTTGGGTTGAGATATGAATTGATGAAATTGAGGGATGATCTACGAAATTGAGCATGAATTGGGGTTAAGTGCATGAATTTAGCATGTTCAAATAAAAAGCATGATTTTCCTCTTTTATGTGGGTTATTTCAAGTATAATAAATTGCCTTGATTATGACTTTTAAGAGCTAGCTAGCATTGAATTGCATGGTTTAAAATAAAGGCAATATGAACCCATTAGCTATGAAGAAAAAGCATGATCGAATCATGAAGAAAGAGGTTTATAGAATCAAGCATGTTTTATATGAAATCTATGATATGTTGATGTTGAGTCTCGAAAGGGTTTTCTTATATAATGCTCAACCTAAGCTTGTGAAAGGTTTTCTCACATGTAAAGGATTCATAACTTATTAAAAGGTTTGCTGATCTAAAATTGAATCGAGAGCTTAAAGAAACTATTCTAGGGGTGTAAGCTTGCACAAGTCCATGAAAGAAGAAACACTCAATGAGGTAAGCTTGGACTAGCCCATGGTATGTGAAGTCAAGTTTAGCTTGGATTGGCAACCCCAGTTGTGCCTTTCCATGGATATCAATATTTAGGATTGTATAGTGGGAATTATGCATAGAACCGAGTGGACGGATGACAAGTCCCCATATGTCCTATGCCTATGTGCCCCCATAGGTGGTCTTTAACAGGGCCACATTATACCAGCTTAGCTAGTGGATCCACGTAGGCTATGGTTCAGGATTCTACCTTGGCAAGTAGAATGACCCTTTTTTGGTGTAGGGCAAACACCAGATTCCATGTTGAGTTATTCCATGGTCTATAGATCGGTTTAAGGCTTTTCCCACACTTCAGCTTGCACAATGGTGCATGGGTTACTAAAAGTAGAGTAAAGGAAATAAGAGTAAAAGAAAGATGATTTAGCTTGCTTTGGCCATGGTTTATGCTTTACGCTATTTGCTTATATGCCTTATCATGTCTAGCTTGGCCAATTACATGTCATGTTTATATCTCAGTTTCTAGCATGTTTTATGAGTTTATATGCATTGCTATCATACTTAGTATTTTATTGTGCTAACAGATACTCTTGCCTGCATCAACTTCTTTGGTGTAGGACGTGGCAGTTCTCCTACTCGTGGCTAGAGCATTGACTTAGAGTTGAGAAGAAGACTTGGTGAGTCCTCATCCTTTCGAGGACATAGCCTTGTTGGATTTTACTTTGATGTCTTTCCTTATGTCGGATACTGTATTGGGCTGCGTCCCTATTACTTTTATTCGTACTCTATGATATTAGAAGGCTTTGAGACATGGGTTGTAGACTTCCGCTATTTTGAGTAAAGCTTTGATATAAAATGCTCTTTTGAACTCTTATTTACCTATTATCTTGTATGTTATGTATGCTAAGGGCTTGTATGAGGCTTCTCGGGGTCTTGTACGCCGTGTTACATCTAGGGGCTACCCTGGATCGTGACAAACTTAGTATTCAGAGCGCAAGGTTTTAGAAAGATTCTAGGATGTCTCATAAGCCGCATCGAGTAGAGTCTTGTTCATGGGTGTGAGGCGCGCCACACTTATGAATGAGAGGCTACAAAATGTCTAGGAAACTTCACTTCTTTTGTTACTCTTGAGTCGTGCCATAGAGTTTAACTCTATATCTCTCTCCTAATCCCTATCCTATGCTTTTCAGGATATGGTGACTTGAAGAGCCTACACTACAAGGAATGCGAGGGAGAATGAAGGACAAGGAGCTACTCCTCAAGCTCCACAAGTTTCGGCTGACCCTTTGGCCGAACAAGTGACCCATGCAGAATTTAGGGCTGCTTTCCAAGCATTGGCTAAAGCCGTGACGGTCTAAGCCAATAGAGAGGTGGTGATTCCCGTGAACCCAAATATGGGTACGGCAACATCAAGGGTGATTGACTTTACAAGGATGAATCCCCCTGAATTTCATGGCTCTAAGGTGGAAGAGGATCCTCAAGAGTTTATTGATGAAGTTTATAAAGTGTTGATGATAATGGGTGTGACACCGAAGAGAAAGCGGAGTTGGCCGCTTATCAATTTAAAGGTGTTGCCCAAACTTGGTACAATCAATGGAAGAGTGAAAGGGCTATTGATAAAGGTCCCATAGGATGGGAGAGGTTTAAGAGTACTTTCCTTGATCGATTCTTCCCTCTTGAGAAGAGAGAGGCCAAGGTGCTTGAGTTTATTAATCTTCGTCAAGGGAGTATGAGTGTGAAAGAATATGCAGTGAAGTTCACACAATTGGCTAGATATGCTCCGTCCATAGTTGCCGACCCAAGGGCAAGAATGAGAAAATTTGTGTCGGGAGTGTCCAAAATGTTGGTAAAAGAGTGCCGCACCGCCATGCTTGTGTATGACATGGATATTTCTCGCCTCATGGTTTATACCGAACAAATTGAAGAAGAAAAGCTTAAAGGGAGATCTAGAGAGACTAAGCGGGCTAGAACCGGAGATGGCAACTTTTCTCATGCAAAATCCGATGGACGTGGTCATTCAAGATTTTGCCAAAGGTTCTCTAATCAAGGTTCTTCCAAGGCTCCTCCGAGATCCAACAATGATAGGGTGCCAAACCCTAAGCCCCAAGGAGGGAACGGTGGTGGATCTTCTTTGCCTAGTTGTACTAGATGTGGGAGGAGGCATGAAGGGAAATGCCTAGCTGGTTTAGATGGTTGCTATACTTGTGGTAAGGCTGGTGACAAGATGAGAGATTGCCCATTTCTCTTGGCTAAAGGAAGAGAGGGTAAGCAAGCTGCCCCAAGTAGTTCGGGTTCAGGTGTTCCTAAGCAAAACATATTTTATGCACTTCAGGCTCGTCATGAGCAAGAGAGCTCACCTGATGTGGTCACCGGTACGTTGAAAGTTTTCCATTTTGATGTCTATGCCTTGTTAGATCCCGGTGCTACATTGTCCTTTGCGATGCCCTATGTGGCCATGCGATTTGATATTGTACCGAATATGTTGCTAGATCCTATCTTTGTTTCTATTTCGATAGGAGAGTCTATTTTAGCTAAGAGGGTTTACAGAGGTTGCTCCATTTCCTTATCCCATAAGTTACTCTTGTCGATCTCATAGAGTTAGATATGCTAGATTTCGATGTCATTCTTGGGATGGATTGGTTGCATGCTTGTTATGCCTCTATTGATTGTAGGACCAGAGTGGTCAAGTTTCAGTTCCCTAATGAGCCTATCCTAGAGTGGAAGGGGGAAATTCTATGTTTCGAGGTCAATTCATTTCTTATCTAAAGGCTAGAAAGATGATCTCTAAGGGTTGCATTTATCATCTAGTTAGGGTGAGGGATGTAGATTTTGAAACCCCTACTCTTGAGTTGGTCCCCGTTGCTAGTGAGTTTCTGGAAGTGCTTCTCGATGACTTGCCCGGTATTCCTCCCGATATTCTGAAAATGGCTTTCCAAACAAGGTATGGTCACTATGAGTTCTTGGTTATGTCGTTTGGGTTGACAAATGCTCCGGCCGCATTCATGGACTTGATGAATAGGGTGTTTAAGCAATACCTTGACATGTTCGTGATTGTATTTATTGATGATATCTTGATCTACTCAAGGAATGAGGATGAGCATGCTAGTAATTTGAGGGTTGTGTTGCAAGTCCTCAAGGATCAACAACTCTTTGCAAAGTTTAGGAAGTGTGAATTTTGGTTGAGATCTGTGGCTTTTCTTGGTCACATTGTTTCTGGTAAGGGTATTGAGGTAGATCCTAAGAAGACCGAAGCGGTCAAGAATTGGCCTAGACCTTTATCACCTTCGAACATTCGTAGTTTCTTGAGTTTAGCCAGTTATTATAGGAGGTTTGTTGAGGGGTTTTCTTCAATTGCTTCTCCGTTGACGGCTTTGGCTCAAAAGAAAGCTAAGTTTATGTGGTCCGAGGCTTGTTAAAGGAATTTTCAAGAATTGAAAGACAGACTTATTTCGATCCCGATATTGACTCTACCGGAAGGAACCGATGGTTTTGTAGTGTATTGTGATGCCTCAAGGATTGGGCTAGGGTGTGTTCTTATGCAAAATGGAAAGGTGATTGCCTATGCTTCGAGGCAACTAAAGGTGCAGAGAAGAACTATCCCACTCATGACTTAGACTTGGTAGCGGTGGTGTTTGCTTTGAAAATATTGCGACATTATTTGTATGGAGTACATGTAGATGTCTTCACCGATCATAAGAGTCTCCAGTATGTGTTTAAGCAGAAAGATTTGAATCTCCGCCAAAGAAGATGGCTTGAATTGCTAAAGGATTATGATATGAGTGTTCTCTATCACCCCGGCAAGGCTAATATGGTGGCGGATGCTCTTAGTAGATTGTCTATGGGTAGTGTTGCGCATATTGAGAATGGCAAGAAAGAGTTGGTTCATGATGTTCATAGTTTAGCCCGATTGGGTGTTCGGCTGATTGATTCCGCTAAGGGTGGAGTTACCATTCACAATGGTTCCGAATCCTCTTTTGTGCATGATGTAAAAGCTAAGCAAGACCTTGATCCTAATTTGGCTGAATTGAAAGAAGCGGTTCTCAAGAAGTCCATAGAGGTTTTCTCCAAAGGGGGAGATGGTGTACTTCGTTACCAAGGTTGCTTATGTGTTCCCGACGTAGATATTTGAGAGGGCAAATTTTGTCGGAAGCTCATAGTTCTAGATATTCCATCCACCCAGGAGCTACCAAGATGTACCGTGCTTTGCGGGAAATCTATTGGTGGAATGGCATGAAGAAAGACATTGCAGAATATTTGGCTAAGTTTCTTAATTGCCAACAAGTGAAGGTTGAGCATCAGAGACCGGGAGGTTTGACCCAAGACATAGAGGTTCCTACTTTGAAGTGGGAAGATGTGAATATGAATTTCGTAGTAGGTTTGCCTCGCACAAGGAGACATTATGATTCAATTTGGGTTGTGGTTGATAGAATGACAAAGTCAGCCCATTTCATTCCCGTCAAAGCTTCTTATTCGGCGGAGGATTATGCTAAGTTGTACATAAGGGAGATAGTTAGGCTGTATGGAGTGCCTTTATCCATTATCTCCGATCGAGGTGCCCAGTTTACTTCTCAATTTTGGAAGTCATTCCAAAAAGGTCTTGGTACTCGTGTTAAGCTTAGCACGACCTTTCATCCCCCAACCGATGGGCAAGCGGAGCATACTATTCATACTTTAGAAGATATGTTGAGAGCTTGTGTTATTGAGTTCTAGACTACATGGAATGACCATTTGCCTTTGATCGAGTTTGCTTATAATAATAGCTACCATTGTAGTAATGGTATGGCTCCATTTGAGGCTCTCTATGGTAGGAGGTGTAGATCTCCCATAGATTGGTTTGAAATTGGGGAAGTTGCTTTGATAGGCCCCGAGTTAGTACATGAGGCTATTGAGAAAGTTCAGCTTATTAGAGAAAGGCTGAAAATGGCTCAAAGTTGACAAAAGTCTTATGCCGATATTAGAAGAAGAGAATTACAATTTGACATTGATGATTGGGTTTACTTGAAAATTTCACCTATGAAGGGTGTAATGAGATTTGGGAAGAAAGGGAAGCTTAGTCCCCACTTTGTAGGCCCATATTAGATTTTGAGACGTGTTGGTAAGGTTGCCTATGAGCTTGATTTGCCTAATGAGTTGGCATCGGTGTATCCGGTTTTCCATGTCTCATTGTTGAAAAAGTGTGTTGGTGATCCGACCTCTATAGTGCCAATAGTGACTCTTGGCATAAAGGATAGTCTTTCCTATGAAGAGGTTCCAGTTGAGATTTTAGACCGACAAGTCCAGAAGTTGAGAAATAAAGAAGTTACTTCCGTGAAAGTTCTATGAAGGAATAAATTAGTTGAGGGTGCTACTTGGGAAGCCAAGGCCGATATGATGTCCCGCTATCCTCATCTCTTTTCTTCCGATCCTCCTCTAGCTTGAGGTACCTAGTTCCTCATGGTTAATTCTTTTGGTCTCATTTGTCATAGTTGATTTTCATGATTCCTTGATTTTTTACACATGTTCATGAAGAGTCTAATATGATATATGTGCATTGAGTATGAGTTGCATAAAGTCTTCATGAATTTAGTGTTGAGCATGCTTTAGATTGGAGTTGATGTTTCCTCCTCGGATTGTGCATATATATGCTTGCATGTTAGGTTGGGTTGTTAGTCCAAGTCTATTGCCCTTCTCATGATGTCCAGGTTCTCATTCGAGGATGAATGTCCCCAAGGGGGAGATATTGTAATACCCCAACTATCCAAGGATTGAAAATGCAGAATTTACCTATAGGCAGTGACCTACAGAGGCCACTTAAGGGTCGTAGTTAGGTTGACAGGCCGTAATTGAGGAGCCGTAGATGTCCCCCAGACTTGGTTAAATTCTTGAACCTCAGGCTGTGATCCACGGTTGAGGTGTATGGTCTATATATGGACCTACCAACCGTAGATTGAAACCGTCGTTGCAGGGTCCCCCAGATACCAACTCTCTGAATCTTTTGATGGTTCAACAGGACAGTCTGTCAATGGATGTACGGACCGTAGATGGGCCCCGATAGTTTTTTTTATTAAGGACTTTTGGTCTTTCCCCTAGTTAAGTCCTTAATTAACTAAGTTGGTTTTACCCTTAATGAAGGTCCTATATATAGTTCTCTATACCTAAACCACTTCATTCTAACTCATTCCCTAAATTCATCTCTCAAATATTTCTCTCTCTAAAAGAAATCCTCTCTAACTCAAGGAAGAAGAAGAATTTAAGTCCTCCTTTGAAGATCACCCAATTTCCTCCAATTTCTAGTGGGCTTTGCTAAGGTATGATGGTATTGACCAATGGGGTTGCTTCCTCCATTGGGCCCTCCCTTTTCTTCATGAATTTCAAGGTTCAATTCCCTTTAAGTAAGCTAAGGTTTGATCAATTGTTATGGGTTCTTCTAGCATGAGTTTATTTACTGATTTAATGCTTTGTAATGCACGATCTAGCGTGGGTAAAGTATTTTAGTGCACGATCTAGAGTGAATTACATGTCTAATTGTAATTATTGCATGAACCCCCATGATCCCAAGTAAATTCTCCCCAATTTGATAATCTATGCCTTGATTGTTGGGTTGAGATATGAATTGATGAAATTGAGGGATCATCTATGAAATTGAGCATGAATTGGGGTTAAGTGTATGAATTTAGCATGTTCAAGTAAAAAGCATGATTTTCCCCTTTTATGTGGGTTATTCAAGTATAACTAAATTGCCTTGATTATGACTTTTAAGAGCTAGCTTGCATTGAATTGCATGGTTTAAAATAAAGGCAATATGAACCCATTAGCTATGAAGAAAAAGCATGATAGAATCATGAAGAAAGAGGTTTATAGAATCAAACATGTTTTATATGAAATCTATGATATGTTGATGTTGAGTCTTGAAAGGGTTTTCTCATATAATGCTCAACCAAAGCTTGTGAAAGGTTTTCTCACATGTAAAGGATTCATAACTTGTAAAAATGTTTGCTTAACTAAAATTGAATCAAGAGTTTAAAGAAGCTATTCTATGGGTGTAAGCTTGGACAAGTCCATGAAAGAAGAAACACTCAATGAGGTAAGCTTGGACTAGCCCATGGTATGTGAAGTCAAGTTTAGCTTGGATTGGCAACCCCAGTTGTGCCTTTCCATGGATATCAATATTTAGGATTGTATAGTGGGAATTATGCATAGAACTGAGTGGACGGGTGACAATTCCCCATATGTCCTATGCCTATGTGCCCCCACAGGTGGTCTTTAACAGGGCCACATTATATCAGCTTAGCTAGTGGATCCAAGTAGGCTATGGTTTAGGATTCTACCTTGGCAAGTAGAATGGCCCTTTTTCGGTGTAGGGCAGACACCGGATTCCATGTTGAGTTATTCCGTGGTCTACAGATCGGTTTAAGGCTTTTCCCACACTTCAGCTTGCACAATGGTGCATGGGTTACTAAAAGTAGAGTAAAGAAAGGAAGTGTAAAAGAAAGATGATTTAGCTTGCTTTGGCCATTGTTTATGCTTTACGCTATTTGCTTATATGCCTTATCATGTCTAGCTTGGCCAATTGCATGTCATGTTTATATCTCAGCTTCTAGCATGTTTTATTAGTTTATATGCATTGCTATCATACTTAGTACTTTATTGTGCTAACGGATACTCTTGCCTGCATCAATTTCTTTGGTGTAGGACGTGGCAGTTCTCTTACTCGTGGCTAGAGCATTGACTTAGAGTTGAGAAGAAGACTTGGTGAGTTTATATCCATCTGAGGACATAGCCTTGTTGGATTTTACTTTGATGTCTTTCCTTATGTCGGATACTGTATTGGGATGCGTCCCTATCAGTTTTATTCGTATTCTATGATATTAGAAGGCCTTGAGACATGGGTTGTAGACTTCCGCTGTTTTGAGTAAAGCTTTGATATAAAATGCTCTTTAGAACTCTTATTTCCCTATTATCTTGTATGTTATGTATGCTAAGGGCTTGTATGAAGCCTCTCGGGGTCTTTTACGCCGTGTTACATCTAAGGGCTACCCTGGGTCGTGCCACTTACCTTGTCTTGCAAAGATGAGGGTTTCTTCAAGAACCCTAGAATGAATTTTATGACTGCTATTTTAAGCCTTGAGAGAAAAGGGGGGAGAGAGCTGGAGTTACTTTTGAATTTTTTGTGTTAAAATGAGAGGAAATACCAGCCAATATTTATCTTATATTGAGCTTACTTGACCACAAAAATAAAATCCTCTAGAACCTCCCTTTTTAGCTCCATTTTCAGTCACTAATTGGTCAAGTAGGTGATGCACCTACTTATGTACATCAAGCTGCTCAAAAGGTCAAACTAGGTGATGCACCTACTTGCCTTTTCTTAGTGGGCTTAACCACATTGGGCCTTGGGTGATTTGGTTGTTGGATTCTTTCCATTAACCTTTGGCCCTTTAACTAGATCCATATAGCTCAAGTAGGTGATGCACCTAGTAGCTTAATTAAGCCAAGCAAATAGCTCAATATTTTATTCCATTCTCTAAATATTAAACTCTTTTCCTTTAACTTGGCACTTAACTTTGAACTTTAAGCTCAATTACCACCTTACTATATCGAGTTTAAACACTTCCGTCGGGGTTAACTTTGAGTACACATGCTAAACTGTGCAAGACATTACATCAGCTTCCTAGCTAGTTTAAACCAACACTAATCATATAAGAAACATGGTCTCCCACCTATACGATAAGGCTATGTCGAGTATCATATGTTGAACTAGCATATGCAAAATGCGGGGTGTTACATCCTCCCCCCTTAAGAACATTCATCCTCAAATGCTAGCATGGTTATCCAGCACAAACAAGTTCAAGCTTAAGTTACGTACTTCTATTAATCACATAATACATAAGACGTATACTTACTTGTCAACGCCTCAATTCAACGTTTTCATCTTTCTCACCGGTCTGAAAGAGATGATGATATTTCAATTTCATTGCTTCTTCGCCTCCCATGTAACTTCTTCTACTTGTTGGTTTCTCCGTAGTACTTTTACAGAAGCTACCTCTTTATTTCTTAACTTCTTAACCTGTCGATCCAGAATATCAATGGGTACTTCTTCATAGGTGAGATCTCCCGTAACTTGTACATCTTCAGTAGGAGTAATACGAGATGGGTCACCTATGCACTTTCGAAGCATTAAGACGTGAAATGCCAGATGAACTATTGAAAACTCTTGTGGTAGCTCTAACTCATAGGCTACTTGGCCAACTCTTCGAATAATTTATATAGCCCTATGTAGTGTGGAATCAACTTTCCCTTTTTACCAAATCTCATTACCCCTTTCATTGGAGACACCTTCAAGAACCCCCAATCCCCTATAGAAAACTCCAGTCCTCTCCTTCTAACATCCGCATATGAATTGTGTCGACTTTGAGCTGTTGCTAGCCGCTGTTGTATCACCTTAACTTTTTCTATAGCTTGAAGAACAAGATCTGGCCCAAATAAGGCAGTTTCACCCATTTCAAACAAGCCGATTGGTGACCACATTTTCATCCATATAAAGCTTCATAGGGTGCCATTTTGATACTAGAATGGTGGCTACTGTTATAAGCAAATTCAATAAGTGGTAGGTGATCATCCCAGCTACCCTTGAAGTCTAATATACAAGCTCGCAGCATGTCCTCAAGTGTTTGAATTGTGCGTTCTTCCTGACAGTCTGTTTGAGGGTGAAAGGTTGTACTTAAATCACCTGCGTTCCCAAACTCTTCTAAAATGACTTCCAAATATTTACACTAAATTGAGCTCCCCTATCAGATATAATAGAGATTGGCACTCCATGTAGCCGACTATCTCTTTAATGTACAACCTTGCATATTCTTCAGTTGTATAGGTAGTCTTTACAGGCAAGAAGTGCGCTGATTTGGTGAGTCTGTCAACTATTACCCATATGGAATCAAACTTCAAAAATGAGAGAGGCAAACCAGTGACAAAATCCATGTTGATCATGTCCCACTTTCAAATTGCGAGTTCTATACGCTGCATATAACCTCCGGGCTTTTGGTGTTCTACTTTTACTTGTTGACAATTTGGACATTGAGCCACAAATTCTGCAATGTTCTTCTTCATGTCACCCCACCAATACATTTCTTTTAAATCATGATACATTTTAGTTGACCCCAGATGGACAGAATATCTTGAATGATGTGCTTCCATCATAATCCTCTTTCTTAGTTCATCTATATTAGGTACACATAATCTGTTTTGACACTGAAGTGCGCCCTCTTGCGTAAGCTCAAATGCCTTTGTCATACCATGTTGTACATTCTCCTTAAGCTATAATAGAATAGGATCTATGTATTGCTTCTCTTTCACTTCCGCTACTAATGAGGATTCTGCAACATTTTGCACAATAATCCCTTCGTCCAGAGATTCAAGAAGGCGCACCCCCAAGCTAGCTAATTGGTATAGATCTTTAGTTATCCCTTGTCTTCCCGTGGACTAGCCATAATTGCTTACCATCATCTTACGACTTAAAGCATCAGCTACCACGTTTGCTTTCCCGGGATGATACAAAACATCAATGTCATAATCTTTTAATAATTCAAGCCACCTTTGCTGCCTCAAATTCAGGTCCTTTTGCTTAAAGATATATTGCAAACTCTTGTGATCAGTATATATGTCAACATGAACTCCATACAAGTAATGGCGCCATATCTTTAAAGCAAATACTACTGCTGCTAGCTCTAGATCATGGGTTGGGTAATTTTTCTCATGTGATCACAATTGCCTTGAGGAATAAGCTATTACTTTACCATGCTGCATCAATACACATCCTAAGCCCACCCCTGAAGCATCACAATACACTACATACCTTTTCGTGCCTTCTGGAAGTACCAATACAGGTGTACAAGTTAATTTATTCTTCAGCTCTTGGAAGCTTCTTTCACATGCATCACTCCATTGGAAATTGGTTGTTTTGTATGTTAGCTTTGTTAAGGGTGCAGAAATGGAAGAAAATCCTTCAACGAACCTTCTATAATAACCTGCCAATCCTAGGAAACTACGAATCTCCGTAGGAGTTGTAGGTCTTGGCCAGTTCTTCACAGCTTCTATCTTTTGAGCATCAACTTTTATTCCTTCATCAGATACAATATGACCCAAGAATGCCACATATTTCAACCAAAACTCACATTTAGAGAACTTTGCATACAACTTACGATCACGAAGAATCTGTAACACCTGCCGCAAGTGATTAGCATGGTCATGTTCTGATCTCGAATACACCAAAATGTCATCTATGAACACTATCACAAACACGTCCAAAATGGCTTGAACATCCTATTCATCAAATCCATAAAAGCTGTTGTGCATTCGTTAACCCAAATGATATGACTAGAAACTCAAAATGACCATACCGTGTTTGGAAAGCTGTCTTGGGTATATCTTTGTCTTTCACCCTCACTTGGTGATAACCCGACCTCAAGTCGATCTATGAAAAACACTTAGCACCTTGTAACTGATCAAACAAATCATCAATTCTAGGGAGGGGATATTTATTCTTAATTGTTACCTTATTCAATTGACGATAGTCAATACACGTTCTTAACGAGCCATCTTTGTTGCGTACAAATAGAACCGGTGCTCCCCCAAGAGACATACTAGGCCTTATGAATCCCTTTTCTAACAGCTCTTTTAATAGCTCCTTCAACTCTCGTAATTCTGCCAGGTCCATTCTATATGGAGGGATGGAGATAGGTTGAGGATCTTGAATTACATCAATACCAAACTCTACTTCTCGTTCTAGAGGCAAACCTGGAAGATCCTCAGGAAATACATCAGGAAATTCGTTTACCACCAAAATGGATTGAAGAGTTAGTGGCTCTGCATCTATATTTTTCACTCTCACCAGATGACATATGTATCCTTTGGACATCATCTTCTTTGCCTTAAGAGAAGAAATAAACTTACCTCTTGGTGCCCCAATATTACCTTTCCATTCAAGGACTGCCACTTTTGGAAAATGGAAATACACTATCTTGATTCGACAATCTACTGTAGCATAACAAGAATACAACCAATCCATACCCATTATAACATCAAAATCTATCATTTCTAGCTCAACAAGGTTAGCCAATGTATCACGATCACGAACCATTACAATACAATTACGATAAACCCTTCTAGCTATGATAGACTCACCAATCGGTGTAGACACTTCAAATGGCTTCACCAATAATTTTGGTGTTCTTTTGAACTTCCCAGCAATCAATAGAGTGACATATGATAATGTAGACCCCGGATCAATTAATGCATATACAATATGTGAAAAGATGGACAATGTACCTGTAACTACATCTGGCGAAGCTTTCGAATTCTGTCGATCCCCTAGAGCATAAGTGCGATTCTGAACTCTGCTAGAACTAGCTGCTGCCCTAGCTCCTCCACCACGACCTGTAGGCATCTATCCCCTACCTAAAGAAGGTGTCGATGATGATGATGCAGCAACAAATCTACTAGGTTGTGCCACACTACCCATGCCCCTATGAGGGCAATTTCTCATGATATGTCTCGGTGTACCACACCAAAAACAAACATTCGTCCCAAACCTACAAGCACCTATATGATTTCTCCCACATTTTTGCAAGGTTGTCGAGGAGGCCTTGATTGGCTCATACTTCCCTGCTCTTGGTGCCCCGCTGTTCGTGAACCTTGGCTTTCACCTCTTTGCCCAAACTGATTGCCCCTAGACTCTTGAAACCAAGGTGGGGCACTAGCTGTAGAGTAGGAAGACGATGGCCTAAGTGGTCTATTAAAGATCGAGGCCCAAACTCACCTTGGGATGGCATAAACTGCCCCGTGGATTTGGTTTTCTTGGACTGCCCTCTTTTCGACTCTTGAATCCTTCTTCTTTGTCTTTGATCCTCTAACTTTTGTGCAAAAGCTTGCATTCTTGCTATATCCATGTCTTTATTAAATGAAGCAATGGTACAATCTCTAACCAGATATGAATCCAATCTATCCATGTATCGATGAACTCTATCCTCCATAGTAGCTACTACATTAGGAGCGTACCTAGACAAGGAATTAAATTGGAGACTATATTCCCTCATGCTCATATTCCCTTGGTGGAGATTTAAGAACTGATCTGCACGGGCCTCCTGAATCTCTAATGGTAGATAATGGTCAAAGAATGCCTTTTTGAACTCTTTCCAAATAATTAAAGGTGCACATGTACCCCTAGATTGTTTCCAAGTTTCGTACCACAAAATGGCCACACCCTTCAATCTATATACTGCTAGCTCAACTGCTTCTTTATCAGATACATGCATAACATCCAAAGTCCGCTGGATTTGATTGATAAAGACTTATGGATCTTCATTAGGAGATGACCCGGTGAATGATGGATGGTCCAAATTAAGAAAATCACGTATCTGCACACTAGCAGCCCTATCTACACCTTTAGTACCTGCAATTGGACCTTCTTGCCCTTGCCCTTGCCCTTGGCCAGCAACTATATGAGTCAATAATTGGACTGCGTTCTTCAAATTTTGCTCAGTAGCATTAGTAAGGGGTTCTTGAGGTGCTGCTTCCCTCCTTAAATCTTCTGAAGATGGAGGGGTCAGGAAAGTCTAAGATGGAGACTCATCTTGAGCCTCACTTTAATCAGCTTGACTAGGTGGTGGTTGGCTAGTCCTTTCTTGAGCAGCAACATCTACTTTCTTACCTGTACTTTTAGTCCTTCTTTTAACCGGCATCTTTGCTATAATGAAATAATTTAGAAGTTAGATACGATTCACCTACAACATTGGTTCTATTGCATGGTCTAAGAGATGAAAGAAAAGAGACAACTCCTAATTATCCCGTAGCTTCTTGTTTATAGATGTGGTGCACAACACACCCATAAGCAAGATTCTACATAGACACGGCCTTGTAGACTCCCTAGGATGACCTGCTCTAATACCACTTTGTCATAACTCAAATCCCATTGAGACGGACAGGCACCCGATGCTTTAAAGGCCCGAGAGAACCCACATATAACCTGTACCTACCATGTATTTAGCTAAGACAATCATGAAGCTCTAACAAGTAAATGTATAAGCCACAATGATAAAAGACCAACATAGGTAGGCCCAAAATATATACACATGACTTGGCCGTTGAGGCCACAACTGTTAAAGAACCAACCATAATTTCCATGTTATGCATTACTCTACAAAGTCTCTATAAGATAGACAAACTTAGAGTAGGTCGGGACAAACCCCGCCTTACCTTTACTACCATACAATACCAAAATGAATCTACTAAAGACTTGATATAGCCCCGAATCAACCTGGAGCTCACCAAAAGAAGTTGAGTGTCTTGCGCTCCTACTGAGGAAGTCTACTAGCTGGAGCGCCTGTACTTGTGGCATGAAACACACCGTCCCCCATAAGGGACATCAATATGAAATAAGGTACTGAATATGTAAGGCAGTAAGCATGTGTAAAACAAGGGCCTTATTGAAATCAAGTATCAATATATAAATGCATAGCTCAGAATAAAAGACCACCTTTGTTTACTCTGGTGGGATTATATATGTTACATTTTTTTCTTTACTTTTTTGTACTTTATAATCTTTGTAAGACATGTGATACAAATGACCAGTTGATCAGTGGTAGAAGAGGATGACCCATGCTAGTATTTTAACCCCTGGGATACTGTCCTCATGATTACACCAATTGGGATCGGCCCATGCTAGGCTTTTGCCCCTGAGCTGCCACCCTTCTATACCAAATGGGATCGACCCATGCTAGGCATTTACCCCTGGGCTGCCACCCATAATTATAGAGATTGCTTCACTTAGTTTCTTTAATCTTTGAGATTGTTGTTTTAGTGGTCATAATCATTTTTGAGATTTGGAACTACGGACCAGTAGTAGAAGGAATGACAATAATAACTTTAAGGCAACAACCATGACATAAGGAACTATGTAACATCAATGTATTACTTATGAATTTAAATGGCACAATTGACTTCAATTGACTAAGGAGAGAATTCACCAATTTCAGATTTCATGCCTAAGAATAGGGAATCGAATAGCCTTACATACCTTGTTGTACAACTCGGATATTACAATATTTAACCTCCTTCCTTTCAGATTATTAATCTTAATTTCTGTAACTTCTCCTTTTAACTTGAAATCTTCAAGAACTTCAACTTCTCTTCACACTTATACCAAAGAAGAAGAGAAAAAGCCTCTTAATAACCACGAAAAATGAGTAACAACTTCTGGAAACATTCTGCCCTTATACATATACTTGAGCATAAATAACATGGTTTTCTAGTCATCCATGGGAGAATTAAGCTAAATCCATAAGTGGTTTCACTTACCTTGTCTTAGAAAGATGAGGGTTAATTCAAGAACTCTAGAAGGAATTTTATGGCTGTTGTTTTAAGCCTTGAGAGAAAATGGGAGAGAGAGCTGGAGTTACCTCTGAATTTTGTGTGTTAAAATGAGAGGAAATACCAGCCAATATTTATCTTATATTGAGCTTACTTGACTACAAAAATAAAATCCTCTAGAACCTCCGTTTTTAGCTCCATTTTTAGCCACTAATTCGTCAAGTAGGAGATGCACCTGCTTATGTACATCAAGCTGCTCAAAAGGTCAAACTAGGTGATGCACCTACTTGCCTTTTCTTAGTGGGCTTAACCACATTGGGCCTTGGCAGATTTGGTTGTTGGGTTCTTTCCATTTTCATTTTCTTTTAGTTTGGGCCTCAAGTGAGTCCATTAACATAAGCATAAATCTGATCCATTAACCTTTGGCCCTTTAACTAGATCCATATAGCTCAAGTAGGTGATGCACCTAGTATCTTAATTAAGCCAAGCAAGCAGCTCACTATTTTATTCCATTCTCTAAATATTAAACTCTTTTTCTTTAACTTGGCACTTAACTTTCAACTTTAAGCTCAATTACCACCTTACTATCTCGAGTTTAAACACTTCCGTCGGGGTTAACTTCGAGTACACATGCTGAACTGTGCAAGGCATTACATCACCTTCCTAGCTAGTTTAAACCAACATTAATCATATAAGAAACATGGTCCCCCACCTATATGATAAGGCTATGTCGAGTATCATATGATTAGAACTAGCATATGCAAAATGTGGGGTGTTACACAAATCGATGGGCAAGCAGAGCATACTATCCAAACTTTGGAAGATATGTTGAGAGCTTGTGTGATTGACTTCAAGGGTAATTAGGATGATCATTTGCCTTTGATTGAATTTGCTTATAATAATAGTTAGCATTCTAGTATTGGTATGGCTCCGTTTGTGGCTCTTTATGGTAGGAGGTGTAGATCTCCTATAGGTTGGTTTGAAGTTGGGGATGTTGCTTTGATAGGTCCCGAGTTGGTACATGAGGCTATGGAGAAAGTTCGGCTTATTAGGGAGAAGTTGAAAATGATTCAAAGTCGACAAAAGTCCTATGCCGATGTTAGAAGGAGAGATTTAGAATTTGATGTTGATGATTGGGTTTACTTAAAAATTTCACCCATGAAGGGTGTAATGAGATTCGAGAAGAAAGGGAAGCTTAGCCCCAGTTATGTAGGCCCATATCAAATTTTGAGGCATGTTTGTAAGGTTGCTTATGAACTTGACTTGCCTAATGATTTGCCATCGGTGCATCCGGCTTGCCATGTCTTCTTGTTAAGAAATGTGTTTGTGTTCCGACATCTATAGTGCCATTAGAGAATCTTGGCATAAAGGATAGTCTTTCTTATGAAGAAGTCCTAGTTGAGATTTTAGATCGGCAAGTCCGAAAGTTAAGGAATAAAGAAGTTGATTCCGTAAGGGTTCTTTGGAGGAATCAATTAGTAGAGGGTGCTACTTGAGAGGCCGAGGTCGATGTGATATCCCGATATCCTCATCTCTTTCCCTCCGATCCTACTCTAGCTTGAGGTATTTAGTCCCTCATGGTCCATTCTTTTGGTCTCATGTGTCTTAGATATCCCCATGATTCCTCATTTATGCATGTTCATGAAGAGTTTAAATTTTGAGAAAATGAGTTGACTTGATTGATTTCTCTATGATTATGTGCATTTGGGTATGAGTTGCTTTTGGCATTCATGAAATGATGTTTTGAACATGCTATAGCTTGGAGTTGATGTTTCCTCCTCGGATATATGCATTTATGTGATTGCATTTATGTTGGACTGTTAGATCTTGAGTTCTTACTCTTCTTATGATGTCTTGATTTCCATTCGAGGACGAATGTTCCCAAGGAGGAGATACTGTAGCACCTCGAATTTCTAAAGAAGGGAAATTTTAGGTTTTCATCTGGTGCCAACTCCTACGGGAGCCATCTACGGATCGTAGGTGTACCTACGGGTCGTAGGTGGGAACCGTAGGTGGCAGGCCCAAGATTTTCAAAATATCAAAGTTCCAGAACCTTAATGACGGTCTGCCAGGATGGCCCGTCGATCTTTCAACGAGTCGTAGATGGGTCTCGTAGGTCTCCTCCAGACTTAGTAAAATTCTTAAGCCATAAGTTTAGACCTACGGTTGCCATGTACGGTCTGTCGATTGACCTACGAGCCATACATAGGATCTATCGTTGCAGGGTCCAAGGTTGGTAGTCTCTGAATCTCTCTACGGTAGGACAGGATGGTCCGTAGGTTGACTTACGGACCGTAGGTTCAACCATAGATAGGGGTCCGATAGTTATTTTTAAAGGGCTTTTTGGTCTTTTCTCTAAATATTTAACTCCTAATCTAAGTCGGTTTTACCATTAACCTAGACCCTATATAAACCTTTCCATTCCTAATCATTCCCAAAACACTCCTCTCTCTATAAAAGCTTGAACAAGAAGAAGCAAGAGCTAGGGTTTTCAAGTCAAGTCTCCTAATCCTCCATTAATTTCAAGGTTTTGGCATTGAGATATGATAGTCTTCATCCATGGAGCCTTTTCCTCCATGGAATCCCTAAAATCTCCAATTTACAAGTTGGAAATTCTCAATTTAAGAAAGGGTTTTCTTCTATGATGTGGGTTCTTTCAATTATGATCAAATTACTTTCAATTACGATCAAATTACTTTCAATTATGGTGTTCTAAGTATGAATTGAGTTGAATTACATGTTTTGAGATGAATCCCCATGAACCCATATGAATTCCCCTAATTTTGAGATTATGCATTAATGTTGGGTTGAATTATGAAGAAGATGAATTATTGAAGTTTATATGAACTCATGCTTGTTTTAATGATTTCTAAAGCTATGATTCATGATAAATTGATAAATGATCAAAGGATGAATTGATGTTTATGAAAGTATGCATGTTCAATTATGAAGGTTATGATGATTTATGAATTGCTTGAGATTGAAGCATGAATGTTGATAATTGTAGCATAGTGAAAGGTTTTCTTACTTGATTGCTCAATTAATGAATGTGAAAGGATTTTCTCACATAATGGATTCATAACTTGTTGAAAGGTTTTTCTCAACTAAAGTTGAATCAAAAGATTTAGGAGCTATTCTAAATGATGTAAGTTTGGATTGGTAACTCTAGTTGTACCTTTTCATGGATAATAAGATGCATTATGATATATGACTAACTCCATGGGATTTATGCTTAGCACCGAGTGGATATTGAGATGGAAGCTCTCCCGTAGTGGAGGCCGGGTTTCTAGTGAAAGCTCTCCCATAGTAGAGGATGAGTTTTCTAGATGGAGCTCTCCCATAGTAGAGGTCGGGTCTCCAAAAGCAATCTCTTATCCCATAAAATATGTGCCACCATAGGATGATTGTCTTTAAGTAGACATTAGCTAGTGGATCCACGTAAGCTAGAAGTTTATGGTCTTATCTTGGCAAGTAGGATTCCCCTTTTCGGTGTGGGGTAGACACCGGATTCCGTGTTGGTAGTTCACATGGTCTTACATGTCGGTTAAGGCTACTTCCCACAATATTGAACTAAGTTGCGTTCAAGGTATTCCTCAAGTAAAGTAAAGATGTTTAGCTTGCCTTGATCATGTTTTGTGACTTATGATTTTTAACCCTTTTCTCATATTATAGCTTGATCATTGCATGATTATGAAAATGTCCCATTTTAGCATATTTTAAATGATTTTGTGCATTGCTATCATAATTGGTATTTGATTGTACTAACGCATACTCTTGCCTACATTGACTTGTAAATGTAGGGCTTGGCGATTCTCCATCTATTTGTGGCTAGAGCTTAGTAGAAGGAATATTGAAGACTTGGTAAGTCCTCATCCATTCGAGGACATAGCCTTGTTGTTTTTACTTTTATGTTCTTCATTTCAACATTGTATTGGGTTACGTCCCAAATGTTATTTCTCATTCTTATGTTAGATTGGCTTTGAGACATTGATTTAGACTTCCATTATTCTTTTTCTTAAAAAGCTTTGACATGAAATCCTCTTTTGAACTCTTAAATCTCTATGATCTTGTATGTATGTATGCTAAGTGGCTTGTATGAGGCCTTTCGGGGTCTTGTACACCATGTCACGTCTAGGGGGTACTTTGGGTCGTGACACCACACTTGAGCCACACCCTTGAGTTGATAAGTGGCTAATTCCGCCTTTTCCACCGGCGTCACACCCATGATCATCAACACCTTATACACCTTATCAATGAACTCTCGAAGATCTTTCTTGACCTTAGAACCATGAAACTCCGGAGGATTCATCCTAGTGAAGTCCCTCACTCTAGATGCCGCCATACCCACATTTGGGTTCACGGGCACCACAGCCTCCCTATTGGCTTGAGTCGTCATGGATTGGGCCAATACTTGAAAAGCAGCCCTAAACTCCACATTAGTCACTTGCTCGTCCAAAGAGTTGACCAGAACTTAAGGAGCTTCTTGTTCCACATTTTCTCTTGCATTCCTCCTAGCATATGCCCTTCGAGTGGCCATTACCTGAAAAGCATCAGATAGGGATTAGGAGAGAGACATATAGAGTTAAACTCTATCGCACAACTTTAGAGTGATGAAAGAAGTAAAGTTTCCTAAACATCTTATAGCCTCTCATTCATAAGTGTGGCGCGCTTCACACCCATGAACAAGACTCTACTCGACATGGCTTATGAGACATCCTAGGACCTTTCTAAAATCTTATGCTCTGAATACCAAGTTTGTCACCATCTAAAGTACCTCCTAGATGTGACATGGCGTACAAGACCATGAAAGGCCCCATACAAGCCACTTAGCATGAATCATACAAGATAATAGTAAGTAAGAAGTTCAAAGACAATTTATATCAAAGTAGCGGAAGTCTAAATATTGTCTCAAAGCCATCTAATACATCATTTAAATGAAAGTGGGACATAACCCATACAAGTCTTAAAGAAAAATGACATGAAAGGTAAATGTGGCTATGTCCTCAAACATATGAGGACCCACCAAATCTTCAAAGTCTCTGTCACAACGAACTAGACATAGGAGGATGGAGATAAGTCAGATCCTACACTTATAAGAAAATGTAGGCAAGGGTTTGCGTTAGTATGAAATTGTACCAAGTATGATAACTATGCATAAGGTTACAAAATCATGCTAAAAAGGGCTACACCTAAGATACCATGACCAAGTTTAATCATAGGATGACATGATAGAAAACATGAAGTAAAAGTCATGGTCAATGCAAGTAAATCATCTTAAAACAATATATGCTTAATAAACCCATAGAAAGGAACCTTAGTTCATTATGTGGGGAATTAGCCTTAACCGACATAGACCATGCGAGCTATAACATGGAATCCGGTGTCTACCCCACACCTAAAAGAGGTGTCCTTACTTGCCAAGGTAAGAACCATGGTTTCTAGGTTAAGTGGATCCACTAGCTAATGTCTATCAAGACAACCTATGGTGACACATAGTTTATGGGACATGGGTAATCACTACTTGTCCACTCAGTGCTAAGCATAAATCCCACAGAATAATCATAATTCATAGCTTATCTTATCATTAATAGACATGGGTAATCACCTCTTGTCTCATCATTAGGAAACATGGGTAATCGCCTCTTGCCCATTTTTATTCATTAGAATAGCTCCTTAATCTTTTATTCAAGTTTAGTTGAGAAAACCTTTCAATCCTTATGAATCCCTCATGTGAGAAAAATCCTTTCACAATTCAAAATCATCAACATTTATGCTTCATTCTCAAAGAAAATCTTAAATCATCATAATTTCATAGTTTGAACATGCATAACTTCATAAAATTCATCTTTTGATCTTTAATAAACTTCATCATAGACTCATAGCTTAAAAATCATCGATCATGCATGGGCTCATATAATTTAACCTTCAAATCATTCAATTAACTCAATTCATATATAAATAAGAATAATTCAATTGATTGGATCATAATTGGAAAGAACCCATGAGATAGAAGAAAACCCTAATTTCAATTGGAGAATTCTAATCTTTACAAATTGGAGAATTTAGGAACCCTATGGAGGAAAGGACTCCATAGGTGAAAGCTATCATACTTGATGCCAAAAGCTTGAATTCAATTGTGAAATTAGGAGACTTGAATGGAATCCCTAGAACCTCCTCCTTCTTCTTCAAGCTTCTAAAGAGAAAAATATTTGAGAGGAGATTGGAGGGATTTTGGGGAAGTTAAAATTGATTAGGAAGGGTAGAATTTAGGCTTAGAAGCCTTATATAGGGGTTAGGATTAGGGCTTAACCGGCTTATATTCGGAATAGATCATATAGGAAAAAGACCAAAAAGCCCTTAAAATTAATTGCCGAATCCTGACCTACGGTCCATAGGTCCAACTACAGACCATCCTGTCCAACCGTCGATGGGATTTAGAAGCTAAGAATTTTGGGCTTCGAATGACGGTTGCCATGTACGGTCTGTTGGTCAACTTATGGACCATACATACCAGCTGTTGGTCCCAACATAGACCCTCAAAATTTTACTAACTCTTGGGATGACCTAAGAGACCTTACCTACGACTCGTTCATGGAATGACGGGCCGTCCTGGCAAATCGTCAATGAGATCCTAAAACTTGACATTTTTAAAAATTCATCTTTCCACCTACGATTCCCAACTACGGCCTGTAAATTGACGTACGACCCGTAGGTGGCTTCCATTGGTACTGGTACTAGACCTAAAAAACCATAAATTCCTTCTTTTTGAATCCAAGGTGTTACACTCCTAGAATCAGGACATGTGACCTAATCAAAATCACAATAAGCTCTAATGTTATAGTCAGATTTGTTGGACAAAAAAATACCAAGTGTAGGATCCTTTTTCAAGTATCTAAGCATATGCATAGCAGCCTGTAGATGGAGTTGTCTAAGTTCATGCATGAATTGACTTAGATGCTGGACTCCATAAGCAATATCAAGTCTAATATTTGTTAGGAAATTGAGCTTCCCCACATGCTTCCTGTAATGACCAAGATCATATAAGAGAGAATCTTCCTTAGTTTTAAGCTTAACATTGGGATCAATAGGGGAGTTGAAAGTGCTGAACTGGTGGCAATCAAAATCTTTCAGCAGATCTAGAAGGAATTTCTTTTGAGAGATGACCACCCCATCAGGCTTGTAGAGTATTTCCAAACCTAGGAAATAATGAAGCTTTCCCAAGTCTTTGATTTTAAAACTGTCATGAAGGAAGTACCTGTGATAAGGACATCATCCACATAAATGGTCACAAAGACTGAGGATGTACCATCCTTTATATAAAACAAGAAATAGTCATGAAGTGAGTGAACATATCCTCTAGAGTTGAGAGCTTCAGCAAGTTTTTCATACCATTACCTACTAGCTTGCTTTTGTCCATACAAGAATTTTTCAGTTTGCAGACCTGACCTGGAACATCAGTTTCCAGTCCTTGAGGGAGGACCATGTATACTTCCCCATGTAAGTCCCCATGCAAGAATGCATTATTGACATCTAGCTAAAAAATATCCCGATTCTGTTTGACTACAGTAGCAATAAGAGTTCTCACCGTTCTCATCTTGACAACTGGTGAAAATGTTTCAGTGTAATCTATTTCAGGATGTTGACTATACCCCTTCAAAACCAATCTAGCCTTAAACCTTTCTATGGAACCATGAACCTTGTGTTTAATCTTGAATACGCATTTGTATCTAATAGTTTTCTTCCCTATGGGTAAGGGGACTAGGCTTCATGTATTATTTGCATGTAAGGCCTCAAACTCTTGTGTCATAGCTGCTTGCCAAGAAGGATACATAACTACTTCTTCATAAGAATGAGGTTCACTGTCAAGACAAATATTTCTCATAAACTACTAACTATTAGGAACCAAGGCATGGGAAACTGTATAATTATGTAAGGAGAAGGAATTGTGGATAATGGATGAAGCACTAGCCTGGGTTGAGGTTGTTGGAGATTGAGATGCTGTATGTGAGGATTTCAGAGGAGGTAACTTATGGACATAGTCATTTTAAATAGGAAAGGACTTTTTGTGTCCTGTGGGACTTCCTAGGTTCTATTGGGAGTATTGTAAGGGTGTAGGTGGTGATGGTGAAGGAATGTTATAGGTGAAGGTGCATGAAGTTGAGTGTTATGTGGTCCATTAGTATCAGGTGACAAATTAGAATGCATGGTATTATCAGTCTCATGATTAGTCTGTGAAGTGTCTGACATGTGCAAGTGTGGATTATTAATTATATCAACAAAAGGTATAATATCAGGTACAAATGGAAACTTACCAAAATTAACCGAAAAAGTGAAAGGAAAAACAAATTCACAGAAAACCATATCCCTAGAGATAAGTATTTTTCTTGTGGCTGGACTCAACAACTTGTAACCCTTTGTACCAAAAGGATAGCCAATGAAAACATGTGGAGTGGTCTTGGGGTCAAATTTAGTTCTCTGATTCTTGAGAATAATGGGATAACATAAACAACCAAAACTTTTCATGTGGGAATAGACAGGTCTTTGCTTGTTTAATAGTTCAAAAGAACATTTGTTTTCAATGAGGGGACTTGGAAGTCTATTTATGATGTAGGTTGCTGTGAGGAGACATTCTCCCCAATATTGAAGTGGTATTTTAGATTTGGAAAATGAGAGCCCTGGCTATTTCATGGAGGTATTTGTGTGTTCTTTCCACCACACCATTCTGTTGTGGTATGTATGGACATGATTTCTGATGCAAAATTCTTTGGGATTGAAAAAAGGTTGTTGTTTCAGAGTTTGTGAATTTTAAGCCATTATTTGACCTGGTTTGTTTCACGGAAGTGTTGAATTGGTGTACCATAGTCACAACTCACAAAGGCTTTTATGACTTGTAAGGTTTTGCTTTTGCAGCTTAGAAGGTGAGTCCAAGTGGCTCCACTATAGTCATCAACCAAGGTAAGGAAGTACTTGTACTTGTCATGTGTAGCTACATGCCATGGCCCCCATAGGTCAACATGGACCAGATCAAAAATTGCATTGGAATTGGTTGTGGTTTTATCAAGAAAGGGCGGTCTAGTTTGTCTAGCCATTGGGTATATGGAACAAATAAATGGTTGTTTGGGTGAGAAATTTACAGGAATTAGCATCCCTTTCAACTTTACAAAGGGCACTTGGCCAAGCCTATGTGCCACAACAAATCTACAATACCACAGTGAGATGCAACATCATATGAAAAGGATGAAACACTGTCTTTATTAATGGAAAACATGTTACTTTCAATGGGATAATTACATGAATGAGAAAGAGAATGACAAGAACAATGCATTTTATCAACTAGATTGGATTTAGAAGGAAAAACAAAATTAGAAAAATGACTCTCTAATTCAAAAATAGTGTTCCCTTTCTTGAGACAGTCTGAGCATAGGAGGTAGAGTCCATCATGCACATTACCAATCTCCACAGGCCGCTTCAGTGAAGGGTCCTACAACAGACAATCATTGTCAGAAAACAAAATATCACCCTTAAGGTGTGAAGTCAAAGAACTGATGGCTATGAGATTTTACTTGAAGGAAGGCACTAGTAGGATCTTATACAGAGTGATCTTATATGATAATACCACATTTCCTACTTCTGTCACCTTCTCATTGTAACTATTAGGTAGTTTCACAAGTAAAGTGTAAGGTAATAGTAGGATGTTAGTGAGGTGTTGTCTACTAAAGGTCATGTGATGAGATGCTCCTGAGTCTAGGATCCATAAGTCAACCTTTTGTCTGAAACATCCATAAGACATTTTATCAAAATTTATAGAAGATGTGCAAGCAATAGTACCTGCAAAGTTGAGAGCTCCACTAGTCTGAGTGTCACTGTGTGCACCAGAATTGTTGAACAATTGATCATATTTTTCCTTGGGAAAATGTGTTCCCTTTTGATTGTCATATGGTGGTTCCTCACTCTTTATATGGCTCATATCATAAGATAGTCCATGTGTATTTACAGCAATCCCTTTCCCCTTGTTGAAGTTGTTATTGTTGCCATTGGTCATGTTCCTTTGAGTGTTTGCAGATGGGAGGTATCCATAGTTCCTTTGGTTGTATGGATTGTTCTAAGAGGTCTGACCTATACTTTTCTAAGAAGGGTATCCATGTAACTTGTAGCACTTGTTTTTTGTGTGTCCTGATTTCTTGCAATACTCACAAAAAGGTCTTGATCTACTAGTGCTAGCAATGTTAGTATTGGTGTTGGAATTGTGTAGTTTGTTTTGAAGTTCTTGGTGCCTGAAATACTTGCAGCTAGAGATGTAGGTTCAGGAAATATTTGGTTATGTGGCTTAATCTCCCTTTGTTTCTTCTCGTGCACAAGAAGTGCAAATGCTTGTCCCAGAGAGGGTAGAGGAGTCATCATAAGAATGCTTCCTCTTATTATTGTATAAACCTCATTTAGCCCCATCAGAAATTGGATCAAGCGCCTGCCTTGTTCAGCTTTATACATGAGATCTTTGGCACCACATGTATATCGACAGATGCATATGTGGTTAGCTGCTAAGGTGTTGAGTTCTTTCCATAATTTATTCATCCTGGTGTAGTAACCAGTAATGTCTAAGGTACCCTGACTGAAATCATTTATCAATTTCTGAATTTGGTATAATTTTGCTCCATTGGTTTGATCATATCGATCATCCAATTCCTTCCAAAGTTCCTATGAATTGTCCACATATTTAACATTATCTATGATACCCCTTGAAAGGGAATTCAGAGTCTATGAGGTGATCATTCATCACACCTTTACCATTGATGAAGCGTCGTAGATGGAGCATCAGGTTTTGGGTATTCACCCGTCACAAAAGAAAATTTTTGTCACAACCCGATTTCTCGAAACATGATGGCGCCTACCAACCCACCAGTAAACCAGCCAAACCCTATCCTGGAACTTAGTAGTAATGGGACTACAGGTGGAAACTAACCTCAGCTAAGCGAAAGCAACAAATATAACACATAAAGACGGCTGAAGCGAAACCAAACTATATATACAAGACACCTCCCAAAACCTAGAAGTCACAAGTACAGAACTACTAACAAGAGTACAAGTCCCAAATGTGGACCACGGAAACAAACTGTCTCGAAAACAAAAGACAAGTCAAAATATAATTACAGAAGGAGACATGTAATCCCAGAAAGCCATGTGCTCACCCTAGTCTCCTGAACTAACAGTTGCAGGCTCAATCTCAACGCTGATAACTGGCGCTCTGATCTGCATCACTAAAACAAATGCAGAGTGTAGCATGAGTACCAAAACAACAGGTGCCCAGTAGGCATCATAGGCCGATTGAGCAAGAAAGGTAAAAGTTGGCATACAAGATAGAATCAGCACAAACAGAGGTCAACAAAAAATAGGAACAGAGAAAGCGAAAAGCAAACTAAGAATAACTAAGCTAAACCCAGCTGAGCCCCCTATAAGACCCGCTGGGCACACTCGTGCGCAGGTTTAAATAAAACCTGAACGGACCCCATAAGCCCGACAGGTACACATAACATCTAATCTACATAAACGAAGGAAAACACAACTCCAGAAGCCTCAACACCCATGGGTCCCAGACCCAAAAATATAACACCTGGGCCCCGCCCAGTCATCAGTCACGAGCTGGAAATACCAGACTCTAACCGTGTGACGTCAGCCTCGAGCTAGAACAATACCTGGGCCCAGCCCAATCATCAGTCACGAGCTGGAAATACCGGACTCTAACCGTGTAACGTCAGCCTCGGACTAGAAATCACACCTCTCGCTCAACAGCCTAGCGCTGGAAATATCAGCTCCAACCGGATAACGTCAGCTACGCAGCTGGCCCTAGTAGCCTACGAGCAACGACCTCACGCTGGAAATACCTGGCTGCAATCGTGTAACGTCAGCTGCGGACCGAACGCTAGCAGCCTACCTCCGACAGCCAGTGCTAGAAATACCAGATGCTAATCGAGTAACGTCAGCTACATACTGGAGCTAACAACCTCGAACCGGATAAATCCACACACAAAAAAAAATACAACGCAAGGCTAAACACCACGGGCCGCGCCCCCACAAGATATTTACTGAAGGCTCCCAGCCTCGCACAATCCAACCGTCAATCAACGCAACAGCGACATCTTCCGGCAGCATCCCAAAATCGCAGAAATAAGAGAGAAGGAATCGGAAGGTCCAAAAGCCAAAAAAACGCCTAAACTAAGGCTCAACTATCATACCCAAGTCTTCTATACCAGTCTACAAGGACCTAGTCCATCCGAAACGACGTCGGATACATACTCAAGTCAAGAGGTGCATAGGACTAAGGCAATACTATCCTAACCTATTCTAAGGCCGAAATAATCACAGAAATCAAGGAAACATCCCGAACCCAAGCATGCATCAACAAATAGCCACCCAACAAATAACCCACAACAATTCAACAACAACCCAAGTCAACAACCCAACCTAAAGCATGATACTGATCCCGAACAGCCCAGAAATCAACTCTAAACGAAGAAAATCAGAGAAGAAGAACAGAAGTACTAGCTAACCACCCCATATTCACACACATCAGCCAGCATTTACGCATTCGAGCTCAATCAAGAAAGAAGGGAAGTCGTAACCTACCTGAAAGCCGATCGTGCATTCCAAGTTACACTGTCGGAGCTTTTCCCTTCCGAACGGCCTCAGACTGCTGCCACGCTATCAAAAATAGAATCACAGCGTCAATGCGGTCGTTTAGACACTAAAATCATCAAATTCAGAGACATACCAATTTCAGAGTCAAAATCAAGAATGTGGGACCCGCTCTGGATTTTCTGGAATTGACTCAGTGAAGAGGTCCCAAATCCTCCCCCGAACTTGTATTAAAAAATGGAACACTATCGGGGCTCGGATCAGCTCCATGCAAACAAAACAAGAAACGCAAAACTTTACAATAAATAGGCTTAAGATAGCAACTTACGCCTTGAATTCATGGAAAACAAGGTACATCCAATGCAATCCAACAACTAACCTACGATGCCAACGAAATTCTGAACGCCTGGGACTTCGAATCACTGAAAACCCACAACCGAGGATGGAGATATGAATTTTTGAATATTTCATCCAAATAAGCTCGACCTCCATTAAATAGCACAGAAACCCGCTCTTCTCTACGAACGCGGCCCCCAGGCCCCGCGAACGCGGAGGGAAGCTAACCTCTACTCCGTGAATGCGGCAAGAGCCCGAGAACACGAAGGGAAGGGACTCAGACCTCCGCGAACATGGAACCCTATTCACGAACGCGGAGAGAAGACTCCCCCCCATGCTCTCCAAACCTCCGCGAATGCAGAGCCCAACCGCGAAGGCGAAGAAGAAGGTCACCCCCATTCCACAGACCTCCACGAATGCGGAGAACCTTCCGCGAACGTGGAGCACAAGGACACAGACCTCCGCGAACGTAGAGTAGACACTCTCACACCTCCGCGAACGCGGAACCTATCCCGCGAACGTGGAGAGTAAATCGGTCTGCAGTTTTGACAGCTGCAACAGCTAAGTTTTGGACAATTCAAATACTCCAACAAGGTGCACGGGATTCGTTCGGAACCCTGTGCACGCAAACGAGATATGCTACCTCCTCGAATTCAATGTTCTGGACTTAACAACACAGTTAAAATTTTTGTACGAAGTCGTTTCGACAAAAAGCGGATCCCACACCCAATGGGTCATTTTAGCCAATTTCTACCAGAGGCCTCGAATTTTTATCAAAAGCTCCCAGAAGTTCTCGAAGGATCATTTTAGACCAAACTCGGCATTCCGCAACTAAATGCGCTGACGTAATTTTCATCCGAGCATGTTTACTAAGAATGTTGACCAAAGTCAACCTTAAGCAAAATTTTGAAGGCTAAAGAGCTAACTGGCCCCAAAATCACACCGAAAACCCCGGGACTCAGGCAAACCATGCTTCTAGCCTAATTTGGCCGCTTCAGAGCTGATGGAACCGTTAGAATTCCCATCCAAAGTCGCTTACCTGAAGTTATGACTGAAATCGACTTTTCAAGGTTCAAAGCTCCAAAACAGGAAAACAAGCATAAAAACCAAACGAATGACCAGGCGGCCAAACAGTCAGTGCCAGCAAGTCATAAATGACTTGGGGTCGCTACAGGAACGCTCTAAACGACAGAAAGGAGGCATTAACATAGAAATGACCTAGAGGGTCATTACAACATCCACTACTAAAAGGAATTTCATCCTCGAAAGTAAGAATCAAGAAGTACCTGAGGGCTCAAATAAGCTAGGGAACTGCTCTCGCATCTCCAGCTCAGTCTCCTAGGTAGCCTCCTCAACTAGATGATGCCTCCCACGAACCTTACTACAGGAATGGCTCTTGACCTCAGCTGTCTCACATCTCTGGCCAAAATTGCAACTGTCTCCTCAATATAGGTCAGGCAATCACCCAACTTAACTGCATCATACTGGAGCACATGAGACTTATCTGGAACATACCGGCGCTGCATCAAAACATGGAAAACTAGATGAATAGCAAAGAATGCTGGAGGTAAAGTTAACTCATATGCCACCTCACCAACTACCCTCAAAACCTCAAAAGGCCTAATGTCCCTGTGGCTAAGCTTGCCCTGTCTCCTGAATCTCATCACGCCCTTCATGGGCGACACTCGGAGGAATACTCTATCACCCACGAAAAATCTCAATGGTCGACGCCTGCGGTCTGCATAACTCCGTTTCCTACTCTAAGCCGTCCTGAGCCTATTCTAATTCAACCTCACATGCACAATGATCTCCTGAAATAGATCTGTCCCCCACGGCCTAGGCTCTGTAGACTCGAACCAACCAACTGGACTGTGAAAAGGCCTACCATATAAGGCCTCAAATGAGGCCATCTGAATGTTGGAATGGTAGCTGTTGTTGTACGCAAACTCCGCCAAATGCAAGAACTGATCCCACTGACCTCCAAAATCTATAACACAGACCCACAACACATCCTCAAGAACCTGAATAGTATGCTCTGACTGGCCATCTGTCTGCGGATGAAAAGTTGTGCTAAGATCGACACGAGTGCCCAACTCCTCCTGAAGTAATCTCCAAAAGCTGGAAGTAAACTGTGAACCCCGGTCTGAGATGAAAGAAACAGGCACACCATGAAGACGGACTACCTCCTGAATGTAGATACCGGCCAACCTCTCAACACTAAAGGAAGAATGAACTGCAAGGAAGTGTGCTGACTTGGGCAATCGACCCACGATGACCCAAATGCTGTCAACACCTCTAGAAGTCTGTGGCAGCCCCACAACGAAGTACATGGTGATACGCTCCCAATTCCACTCAGAAATGGGAAATCTTTGCAACTCTCCACCAGGCCTCAAATGCTCGGCCTTCACCTGCTGGCAACATAAGCAACGGGACATATAGTTTGAGATGTCCCTCCTCATACCACTCCACCAATAGTGCTGCCTCAAATCACGATACATCTTAGCTATGCCCGGATGGATAGAATATCTAGAGTCATGGGACTCGCTAAGGATTAGCTGGATCAAATCACCAACTCTCGCAACACACAAATGGCCAGCAAACCTAAGAACCCCATCTGAATCTAGGGAAGCCTGCCCGGCATCACCTGCCAAAAATTTATCTCTGAGTGCCACCAACGCCTAATCCTCAAACTGACGACTACGGATCTGATCAAGTAGAGATGACTGAACCCCCACATAAGCTAACACTCAACTGGAATCTGAAACATCAAGCATGATCATCTGATTGGCTAAAGACTGAATGTCCATAACCAAGGGTCGCTCCGAAACAAAAAGGAAGGCTAGACTACCCATACTCCCTGCCCTCCGACTCAAGGCATCCGCCGCTACATTCGCCTTGCCCGGGTGGTAGAGAATAGAGTGGTCATATTCCTTCAGGAGCTCAATCCAATGACGCTGCTTGGAATTAAGATCCCTCTGGCTCATAATGTACTGAAGTCTCCGGTGATTGGTATAGATCTCACAACGAACTCCATAAAGGTAATGCCTCTAGATCTTAAGCACGAAAACTACCGCTGCCAACTCCAGATCATGAGTGAGGTAGTTATGCTCATGCATCTTAAGCTGCCTCGATGCATAAGCAATAACCCGGCCCTACTGCATCAGAACACAACCCAAACCAACGCTAGATGCGTCACAATAAACCGTGAAGCCCTCACCCTCAACTGGAAGAGTCAATATAGGAGCGGTGGTAAGCAACTCCTTAAGCCTCAGAAAGCTCCACTCACATTTCTCTGACCACACAAAGGGAACGTCCAGGCGATTCAACCGAGTCATAGGTGTTGCTATAGTGGAGAAACCCTCGACAAAGCGCCTGTAGTACCCTACCAATCCGACGAAGCTCCGAACCTCAGTCACACAAGTGGGCCTAGCCCAACCACGAATTGCCTCAATCTTCACCGGATCCACCATAATACCATCCCTGGACACCACGTGCCCCAAGAATGCTACAGACTCAAGCCAAAACTCACACTTTGAGAACTTGGCATACAGCCGATGATCTCTCAAAGTTTGGAGCACTATCCTCAGATGTTGCACATGCTCACTATGGCTCCGCAAGTATACCAGAATGTCATCAATGAAGACTATGACGAAGGAGTCCAAATATGGCCTGAATACACGAGTCATCAAATCCATAAAGGCGGCAGGGGCATTAGTCAACAGAAAAGACATTACTAGGAACTCATAATGGCCGTAACAAGTCCTAAATGTTGTCTTAGGGATGTCCGCTACTCTCACCCTCAACTGATGGTAGCCCGATCTCAAGTCAATCTTCAAAAACACTGCGGCACCCTGAAGTTGGTCAAACAAATCATTGATACGAGGCGTAGGATAACGGTTCCTCACCGTTACCTTATTCAATTTCCTGTAGTCAATACACATCAGCATGATGCTGATCTTAGGCATATTTATATGCTGGTTTGTCAAATATTGCCCATATTAGTCTTGTGTTTAAGAATAATCTTTAAAGTAGGTGTTATGTTTTGAGTAATTTGCAATGATTGTGCACTAAGACATGTGATTAGATCATGCAGGAGTTCTTGAAGAAAAAAAAAGTCTATGGAAGAAAGCGCGAAGCATGGATACAAGGCAAGGAGGCAAGAGCAAATGGAAAGAGGAGAAGAATTGGGCCTTGCAGCCTTGGCGTACTGCTGGCGCCCCATGCCATGCCCAAAACTTCAAAGGAAAATTTCTAGCATAACGCTGGCGCCCTATGCCAAGCAGTAAACTACTGAAGTAGTGTTCTGGGGCTATGCTAGCGCCCCACACCAGCCTTGGTCCGAAATTTCCAATGAAAATTATTTTAAATAGGACTCCTATTTTGGTCTAAATTAGGAAAATTATTGGTGGGAACTCTATATATACGACCCTAGGGTTATTTTGTAAAGGGTTAGCTATTTTTTGGTGTACAAGAGCAAGGGATTACAATTCATCTTTGGTTTCAATTCTCTACTTTTTCTTTAGGTTTAAATTTTATGAAACTTATTATTTTTCAGTTTATGAATATTATGAGTGGCAAAAAGCCCTTGTTCTGGGGCTGTAGCTACGGGTTATTGTTGAACATCGAATTGCTTTGAATTGATTATTGGTTATCATATACATTACTTTTACAGTCTTGTTTTACTATTTCATGCTAGGCCACCATAGAAATAAATCTATTGTCTATTCTTGGACTCGAGAGATGAAGAGATAGATACACCAGAGGAGAGCTTGTTCTAACTTTGATTAGATTCATGTTTAGGAGTGACGCCCGGACGAACACTTAGCTTGGTTATGAAACAAGATGAAATATAAATGCTCACCAATTAGGAGTGCCTATTCCCGCTCAACGATGTAGTTAGACAGCTAGTTGGAGTAGGCGAATAGAGGTTGAGAGATCATGATCATAACATTAACCCTGTAAATCAGTAATGTTATAACTAAAATTGATTCTTAGCATGAGATGTGATACATGAAATCCAAAGCATGTTGCAGCCCTGGAAGTGTCCCTTAATTGATTAAAACACCAAAATTATAGTTATCCTTGTTAGTTAGTTTATTATTTAAATTGTTCTTAGTAGTAGTAATCAAAACCATATCGTTAATACGTTCTTTAAGTTGTAGACTTAATTGAATTGATATACATTGATCATAAGTCCCTTGGGTATGACAACCCGGTTCTAAAAGAGCCATTTATTACTTCTGCAACCACGTACACTTGCGTATGTAGTTGGGAGCAACAAGTTTTAGGCGACGTTGCCGGGGACTTAGAAATTAATTTATATTTAACTCCTTTAAATCTACTAGTTATTGTTCGAAGTGCTAATAACTTGATCTTAGTTGTTCTGTATTGCAAGTAATTAGGATCTGAAGTCTGGCTCGCAAAGGTGATCTTGTTGAACCAGACGACGAACCTTAACGAGCCCTTCGACAACGAAAAAAGCTGGCTTATCTCAAATGATAGCGGGAATTAGGACTAGAACTCCTAGAAAACTGGGATGAAAACCCGATTGATGATCGTGGAGAACACGTGGAAAGAGAACACATGGAGATACCTGCAGTGATAGCTCCGAGGCCAGTTCGTGACGTGGCAGTCCCACTCACCACCAGTATGACCTCGAGCATACGAAAACCACCACCGAGTGGAAGACTTGAGTTTAAACAATCCATGGTGTATCTCCTCCATACTAATGGGCAATTCACTTGCCTGCCTCATGAAGATCCCCAAGTGCACCTTAGAGGTTTTCTAGAGATAATCAGCACTTATATTCCACATGGGGTATCAACTGATTATGTGCGATTGACCTTGTTCCCATTTTCACTTTTGGGAGAAGCGAGGCGATGGTTAGACTCTGAGCCTCCCAACTCTATCACCACATGGGATCAGTTAGCAAAGAAGTTCCTTAATCGATTCTTCCCCTTAGGCAGAACTGCAAAACTGAGAAGTGAAATATTGAGTTTCAAGCAGAGAAGCGGAGAGAACATGTACCAAGCCTGGGATAGATTTAAACAAATATTGCCTGCATGTCCACATCACTATCAGGCGAATGAGGTACTAGCTCATACCTTTATTGAAGGTCTTGAATATAATGCTAGGGTGCTATTGAATATTGCAGCAGGTGGGCAAGCTCTTGAGAAGACCTATGATGAGTTAGTGGAGCTCTTGGACAAAATGTCTGAGAGCAACCCGGATTGGAATGGTGATACGCAAAGGAGCACAGCACCAAAGTCTGCAGGTGTCTTGGAAGTGGATTAATTAACTGCACTGAATGCAAAATTGGATGCACTAGCAACTAACTTCACCACTCAGCTCAAGAAGTTATCAGTCGGGCAGCAACAAGCACATGTATATGTTGTACACCAACCGCAAGGATGGTGTGAAGTTTGCGGAAGTGAAGACCATGTGTCTGATTTTTGCAGTGAAAACCCAGACTCTGTGAACTATCTGGGGAATTCCCAAAGAGGTGGAGGTACGCAGAATTATGGGAACACGTATAACTCAAGTTGGAGGAACCACCCCAACTTCTCACGGGGTGGAAATCAGAATCAACACCAAAATCAGGCTCAAGGGCAGAACAATATCGACCACAAGGTAATGGACAATAATTTCAACAACGAAATAATCAAGGTGCGAAGCAAGGGGGCATGACTAATGAGGAACTGTTCCAAAAGCTAAGTACAGAACAATACCGACCACAAGGTAATGGACAACAATTTCAACAACGAAATAATCAAGGGGCGAAGCAAGGGGGCATGACTAATGAGGAGCTGTTCCAAAAGCTAAGTACAGAAATCAACAACAAAAATGAAGAACACTATAGGAAGTTGGGAGAAGAGTTGAGAAGCACCCAGTTAGCGCAGAAAAATCTGGAAAGGCAGTTCACACAATTGGCTAATGCAGTCAATGTGCGTCCTACTGGAGGTCTTCTGGGTGACACGGATCCTAACCCAAGGCAATTGAATACGGTGAGCACAAAGAGTGGATTACAACTGGAGGAACTAGCTCCAAAGAAGAGAAGTTCTGAGGTAGTGAGAGAAGAAAAGAAATCTGAAGAAGTGGTTCAAGATGCTAATGTTGAGAGGGTTGTTCCTCAAATGAAACCACCCCCTCCGTTTCCACAAAAGTTCAAAAAGCAGAACGATGATGAATGCTTCGGTAAGTTTCTGTCTCTCCTTAAACAAGTTCACATTAATCTCCCTTTGGTTGATATTTTGCAGGGAATTCCTAAGTACACCAAGTATGTGAAGGAGATAGTTGCAAATAAGAGGAGATTGACTGAGTATCACGGAGGAGTGCACTTCAAGAATTCAGAATAGACTACCCAAAAAGTTAAAAGATCTGGGTAGCATCACGGTCCAAATCACCATTGGCAAAAGTGTTCATGCCCGAGGTTGGTGTAATTTGGTGCTAGTATAAACCTCATGCCAGCATCTTTATACAATAAACTTGGGTTGGGTAGTCCAAAACCAACCACAATTATCCTCCAATTGGCCGATAAGTCGGTGGCAAGACCGGAAGGAGTAGTAGAAGATGTCTTGGTGAAAGTTGGGCCGCTGATCTTTCCTGTGAACTTTGTTGTCCTAAATTTTGAGCCCGACTCGAAAGTTCCATTTATTTTGGGACAACCATTCCTAGCTACAGGGCGAGCATTGATTGATGTAGCAGCTGGGCAGTTGACTATGAGGGCTCATGATAAGGTGGAGATGTTTGATGTCTATCGCACCTTGAAACTGCCTTCTATCTATGAAGAGTTGTCTGCCATTACGGTAGTAGATCTTGCCGTAGAATCGCATTGCATAACTCCCAAGGATCCCTTGGAGAGAGTTTTGGTGGGGCATGACATAGATAGAGATGCAGAAGCGCAAGAACTGGCTACTTGTCTTAATGTAGCGCTAGTTGGTTCATGAAATGGTGTAGTGGAACCATTAGATCGAGTGTTGGGTCCTCCTCCCAAACCCTCAATAGAAGAAGCACCAAAGCTGGAGTTAAAATCTCTTCCGTCGCACTTGAGGTATCCATATCTTGGCGCTTATGAAACTTTACTGATTATACTTTCTGTGGAATTGTCTGAAGCACAGGTTGATGCGGCTTTGGAGATATTAAAGAAAAGGAAGAAAGCAATAGGCTGGCAAATGTTAGATATTCATGGAATTAGTCCGGCATTGTGCATGCACCGAATCTACATAGAGGAAGACCATAAATCGAGTGCACAACACCAACGCCGGCTAAATCCTTTCATGAAGGAGGTTGTGAAGAAAGAAGTGATTAAGTGGTTAGATGTAGGAATTGTGTGTCCTATCTCTGATAGCAAATGGGTAAGTCTGGTGCAATGTGTACCAAAGAAAAGAGGGATGACAGTAGTGACGAATGACAAGAATGAGTTGATCCCAACAAGAACTGTCACCGGATAGAGAATCTGCATGGATTACCGGAAGTTGAATGATGCCACAAGGAAGGATCACTGCCCTGTCCCTTTTATTGATCAAATGCTTGACCATTTAGCAGGGCAGGAATATTATTGCTTCTTGGATGGGTATTCTGGATATAATCAGATTTTGATCACACCTGAGGATCAAGAGAAGACTACTTTCACATGTCCCTGTGGCACGTATGCGTTCAAGCGCATGCCATTTGGGCTTTGCAATGCTCCTGCCACATTCCAGAGGTGCATGATGGCTATTTTCCATGATATGGTGGAGGACTTTGTAGAAGTATTCATGGATGACTTCTCCTTCTTTGGAAAGTCTTTTGAGGTATGTCTTCGAAACCTTGATAGAGTACTTGCTCGTTGTGAAGACACTAATCTAGTGCTTAATTGGGAAAAGTGTCACTTCTTGGTCCAAGAAGGCATAGTTTTGGGTCATAAAGTGTCTAAGCAGGGACTCGAACTAGATAGAGCAAAGGTTGAATTTACTGAAAAATTGCCCCCTCCTATTTCTGTAAAAGGGGTAAGAAGTTTCCTTGGGCATGCTGGTTTTCACCGGAGATTCACAAGGATTTCCAAGATTGCTAGACCCATGTGCAGTCTTTTGGAAAAGGAGGTGAAATTGGAGTTCGATGAAAGTTGCTTAAAGGCATTTGAGGAGCTGAAGAGGAACTTAATAGAAGCACCTATCTTGATTGCTCCTAATTGGGAGCTGCCATTTGAACTCATGTGTGATGCGAGCGATGTAGCAGTGGATGCAGTATTGGGACAGAGACAAGGCAAAGTGTTCCATTCAATCTATTATGTGAGCAAGACCCTTGATACTGCTCAAGCTAATTACACAGTGACTGAGAAGGAGATGCTTGCTCTAGTGTTCTCCTTCGACAAGTTCAGATCATATTTGGTAGGTACCAAAGTTATTGTTTATACTGATCATGCAGCTATTAGATACCTATTCAACAAGAAGGATGCTAAGCCGAGACTGATTCGGTGGATATTGCTTCTCCAAGAGTTCGACCTTGAGATCAAAGACCAAAAGGGTACTGAAAATTAGATAGCTGATCATCTGTCAAGGTTAGAAGATTTTTCACATGTGCATGAAGGGGAACAAATATGCGAAGAGTATTCGGATGAGCAGTTGATGGCTCTAGATATCTCCCAAGTGCCTTGGTATGCGGAATTTGTGAATTTCTTGGTGAGTGGAGTGTTTCCACCTAGCGCAACAACCCAACAAAGAAAAAAGCTGATGCATGATGCTAAATTCTATATATGGGATGAGCCATTCTTGCTCAAACAAGGAGTGGACCAAGTGGTGAGGCGATGCATTCTGAAGAATGAGGTCAAGCAAGTGCTTCAGAGTTGTCATGCAAGTCCTTATGGAGGGCACCATGGAGGAGAATGCACGGCTCACAAGGTATTGCAATCCGGTTTCTTTTGGCCCTCTCTTTTTAAAGATTCTATGGCTTATGTGAAGGGGTGTCATAAGTGCCAAAGGTTGGGCACGATATCGAGAAGACATGAAATGCCCCTAAATAATATTCTTGAGGTGGAAATCTTTGATGTGTGGGGTATTGACTTCATGGGTCCCTTCCCACCATCGAGTGGAAACCAATATATTCTTGTGGCCGTTGATTATGTGTCTAAATGGGTTGAGGCTGTAGCACTTCCCACGAATGACTCAAGAGTGGTGATCAAATTCATCAAGAAGCACATTTTCACTCGGTTTGGCACTCCAAAGGCAATCATAAGTGATGGGGGTAAGCACTTCATTAACCATCTTGTGAAGAATCTTCTTGCTAAGTATGGTATACGTCATAAGGTAGCTATAGCTTATCACCCACAAACTAGTGGTCAAGTTGAAGTTTCGAATCGTGAGGTGATACTACAAAAAATGGTGAATGAGCAGCGCAAAGATTGGTCTGAGAAGTTTGATGATGCATTATGAGCATATCGGACTGCATACAAAACACCTATAGGGCCTTCTCCCTATCACATGGTGTTCGGCAAAGCATGTCATCTTCCGGCAGAGCTAGAGCACCAAGCATATTGGGCTATAAAGAAGTTGAATCTTGATCCTGAGCTAGCCGGTAGAAAAAGAATTGGTCAATTGCATGAACTAGAGGAGTTTAGGCTCCATGCTTATGAGAATGCAAAGATCTACAAGGAGAAGACCAAGAGATGGCATGATAAGCACATAATTCCTCACACTTTCACTCCGGGGAAAAAGGTATTACTCTTTAACTCTAGACTTAGGTTGTTCCCCAGAAAACTAAGATTGAAATGGAGTGGACCCTTCGAAGTGGTGAGGATGACTCAACATGGCGCGGTGGAGCTTAAAGACAAAAATGGCCCTTCGTTCTTGGTGAATGGACAAAGGGTCAAGCATTATTTTGGAGAGGATACGGATCGAGATCGTGAAGCACTTGAGCTAAATGATGAATGATCTAAGCTGGGTCGAGCCGCGACGTTAAACCAGGCGCTCCACGGGAGGCAACCCATGAAAATTTGTAATAATTAGCTACATTTTGCTTTAGTTTGAGTTTTAAATTTTTAGTTAGTTTAATTTTTCTAGGTTTTAGTTGCATTTTTTTAGTTTGGTAGGACTTTAGTTGATTTTTAATCAAATTGTAATAGTTAGGAGCTATAAACGAGAAAAATACAAAAAGATGAGTTGTGCCACGATCGAAACTAAGGCGCTAGGTGGGAAGCAACCCACCATTTTTCTAATATGGGGTGTTCTTGATGCAGGTATATTAAAACGGTTGAACAAAATCGAAGAAAATTGGACCCTGGCTGGCAGACGCACTGTTGGCGCGCCACGCTAGTGTACGAACTATTGCAGCACTCCTTTGGAGCCTTAGTGGCGTGATGCACCAAAAAAATTTCCAGGCGGGCGCACTGATAGTGCCTCGCGCCAGACCACAAACTACTGCAAGGGACTTCAGGCACACTGATGGCGCCTTGCTCCAACGTTCGAACTACTCAGCGCCTTGTGGGACGCGGTCATGGCGTGCCGCGCCATAGGGCCTGCAGGTGGGCGCCTTGCGCCAAGGATGGAACTCCTGAGCGCCTTAACTGACGCCTTCACAGTGCATCGTGCCAACGACTTCTCCAGGCAGGGCACTGCCAGGGCGTCGCGCTAGGGGCCGAACTTCAGATGAAGTTTTTGGGCGCTATCTTGGCGCCTTATGCAAGCTTTCCTTCGCCCCAAATTTTTTCAAACTGGTAGCCTAACCCGACCCAACCCCCCAAAAAAAATAAAACCCAAACCCAAATCCTCTAAAATCCACCTTTTATTCCTTAACCCACCAACAATTTTTCATTCTCCTTTCTCTCTCTACAACCCCAAAACCGATCAACCCCAATTTTCTCTCAACGTTGAAAATTTTTTCTCTTCTTCTCCAACACTTTCTTTCCCAAAACTCCCATATCCTCCATTAATCATTCCCCAAAGCATCTTCCAAACCATATTCAACCATCCATAACCCCCAAAAACCCACAATTCACCAAGAAAACTCCAAACCCAAAATCCCCACTGCCCACCCCGACCCTTCCACCCTCAACCCAAATTTTTTTATTTTTTTTCTTTTCTTGTTCTATTCTAGTCCATATGGCACCCAAGGGTAAGAATTCTGAAGTTGGGTCGGGAAGCAAGCGTTCTAGGAAGGGAAACACCGCCGGGATAACTAGTCTAAATTTTTCGTCTAGGAAATTCGGTAAGCAGGCGGTGGAGCGTCATGGTGAGGACTGGTTTGAGAGCCAAAAGGAGGTAAAATACCTTGGAGATGAACACGTGAATGGGGTACGTTTACAAGTGGAATTCCCTCGCATTCATGAAATTATTTATAATTTGGGGTTGCAGTTCATATTTGTGAATCAAGGAGATTGTAACCTCACTCTTGTGAGGGAATTTTATGCTAACTGGATAACGGAAACAAGGCATTGTCATTCGGTTGAAGCCCAGGGGAAGACGGTCCGATTTACTTCAAGAATACTTAATGCATTTTTGGGGATCCCTCATTGTGATGCTGCTGCGTATAATCAATTGAAAGAAACTCCACCGTATAGAGAGATTCGACATACATTGTGTGGGGTTGAATCCACGGTGAGGTGCGAGAGAAGCAAGGACACCGGGAGGCATGCCACACTCCACTATGCACATTTAAATCAAGAAGCATGAGTGTGGCTCAAGATCGTGAGTAGTGTGTTGCTACCGTGCAAGCACACTTCCGAGGTGACTAGCGACCGTGTGGGATGGTAGATGAACTTCCTTGTGCATATTTTATTGCTTTATCGAGTCTTTTTGTATATTTAGGTGGGTTTCTCGACTTTTGTTTTAGGTACTTTTCCTGAGGATAGTCCATTTGAACCGATTAGGACTAGTGGTTTGTTTTCGTTTATTGAGTCTTAGAGTTGTTATAGGAGTGACAGTTCCCAATGATGGATGGATGACGACCGTCTTAAGGGAAAATTAGTCACTAGGAGTAGTAGTTTGTTAGAAATCGACCTTTTGGTACTTTGACACCTTGTCTTGCGATTTAGCCAGACGTCATGGGTGGTTCTACTTTTATGCAACTTGAATGAACTTGGCAACCTTGAAACAACCATAAGATCTTTGTTTTGACTCTGAATTAATAAAATTGGGCTTAATTGTGTGGAAGCACCGTAATGAGATTTATGTGAGCATGATGAATAGTGACTGTATCCTTACTTGTGTGGCGATGCCATGTGTGGAAAGTGATTGCCTAGTTCATGCATTGATTGATAGCTAGAATTTTCCCCGTGTGTGCTTAAATGAGTAACTTGTAGGACTTAAGGAAAGTGATTGAGGCAATTCTTTGAATAGCCAATTCTGACTCTTTTGTGTGCCTCCAAATGAATTATCCCTAGTTAGCCTCATTGAGCCTTTTTAGCCACTAATTTTTTTGATTAAACTACATATTGAGCCGAATCCTTTTTATTGATAGCATGACTTCTTTGACCCCAATAGTTGGTCCTTAATGGACTATGGTATGAAGTGATTGTGTAAGAAATGGTAGAAGTTAGTAAGGGTGAAAATGCTTGTTAATGTGGTGAAGCTAAAGAAAAGATGTGAATTGGTCCATGATCTCATAATGAAAAGGCACTTGGAAAAAGAAAAAAAAAAGAGAGAACATATTGTGAAAAAAATAATATATCATGAATAATAATAAACAAGTGCTTAGATGAAAAAAAAGGGGGCAACACTTGAAACATGAAGGAGTCTAGTGAGGGGTGTACCACAAGGGAAGAAGAAGTGGATGAAGAAGTATGTCGTAAAATAAAACATGTGCATTAGGGAGGACTAGTCACTAATTATAGCCTAAACGTATCCTCCCTTACCTTAAGCCGACATTACAACCAAATGCAAGTCCTCTTGATTCCATGATGAATACTTTGTGAAAATTGATGTACAGTACGGGCAAACTTATGGCATGTTATGATATGTGTGAACTTCTTTTGGAGAGTGAGTGGAAAATTTTGTGAAAAAGGGCCTTGTATTGACATAAATGTGCGAACATAATGTTTGTAGGAGTGAAGGCTACACCAAAAATTTGTGAGGGTATCCATGACACATGTTGGGTATATTGTTGTTTGGTGTGTTCTTATATGATTGCATTAGCCCGAAATTATGAAAAAGAGTCATTCTTTGAGGTTATATGTTGTTGATAGGGAGGCTAGTATAAAGAGTTTAACAATGTTGAATGTTACATAAAGTGTGTACTACAAAAGCATGATTAAATATGTTTGGCTGATTTTGAGGCGGGTAGATAAGTTCAAAGGTAGTGATAAAAAGGTGATAGTGTAAAGTTTGTACGAGGACGAACAAGAGTTTAAGTGTGGGGTGGTGATCTTAGGCATATTTATATGCCGGTTTGTCAAATATTTCTCATATTAGTCTTGTGTTTAAGAATAATCTTTAAACTAGGTGTTATGTTTTGAGTAATTTGCAATGATTGTGCACTAAGACATGTGATTAGATTATGCAGGAGTTCTTGAAGAAAAATGGAGTCTATGGAAGATAGCGCGAAGAGGGAAGCATGGATACAAGGCAAGGAAGCAAGAGAAAATGGAAAGAGGAGAAGAATTGTGCCTGGCAGCCTTGGCATATTGCTGGCGCCCCACGCCAGGCCCAAAATTTCAGAGGAAAATTTCTAGCGTAACGCTGGCGCCCTACGCCAGGCAGTAAACTACTAAAGCAGTGCTTTGGGGCTATGTTGGCGCCCCACGCCAGCCTTGGTCCGAAATTTCCAGTGAAAATTGTTTTAAATAGGACTCCTATTTTGGTCTAAATTAGGAAAATTATTGGTGGGCACTCTATATATAGGATCCTAGGGTTATTTTGTAAAGGGTTAGCTATTTTTTGGTGTACAAGAGTAAGGAATTACAATTCATCTTTGGTTTCAATTCTCTACTTTTTCTTTAGGTTTGAATTTTATGAAACTTATTATTTTTGAGTTTATGAATATTATGAGTGGCTAAAAGCCCTTGTTCTGGGGCTGTAGCTACGGGTTATTGTTGAACATTGAATTGCTTTGAATTGATTATTGGTTATCATATACATTACTTTTACATTCTTGTTTTAGTATTTCATGCTAGGCCACCATAGAAATAAATCTATTGTCTATTCTTGGACTCGAGAGATGAAGAGAGAGATAGACCAGAGAATGTAAAGAGCTTGTTCTAACTTTGATTAGATTCGTGTTTAGGAGTGACGCCCGGATGAACACCTAGCTTGGTTACGAAACAGGATGAAATATAAATGCTCACCAATTAGGACTGCCTATCCCCGCTCAACGATGTAGTTAGATAGCTAGTTGGATTAGGCGATTAGAGGTCGCGAGATCATGATCATAACATTAAATCTGTAAATCAGTAATGTGATAACTAAAATTGATTCTTAGCATGAGATGTGATACATGAAATCCAAAGCATGTTGCAGCCCTGGAATTGTCCCTTAATTGATTAAAACACCGAAATTATAGTTATCCTTGTTAGTTAGTTTATTATTTAAATTGTTCTTAGTAGTAGTAATCAAAACCATATCGTTAATATGTTCTTTAAGTTGTAGATTTAATTGAATTGATATACATTGATCATAAGTCCCTTGGGTACGACAACCCGGTTCTAAAAGAGTCATTTATTACTTCTGCGACCACGTATACTTGCGTGTGCAATTGGGAGCAACAGTTGCCATCCTTCTTCTTCACAAACAGGATTGGGGCACCCCAAGGCGACACACTAGGCCAAATGAACCCCTTAACCAAGAGGTCCTGAAGATGAACACTGTGCTCCTTGAGCTCTGCAGGTGCCATACGATACAGCGGGATAAAAAAATAGGACGAGTACCCGGCTCCAAGTCAATGGCGAAGTCAATATCCCGCTCTGGGAGCAGGCTAGGAGGTCGGCAGGAAACACATATGTGAACTCTCGGACTATAGGAACGGAATCAACTGTAGGGCCCTCCTTACTAACATCTCTAACATATGCCAAATAAGCCAAACATCCACTGTCCACCAGCCTCTGGGCCTGAATACAAGATATCAGCCCGACTGCTGTGCAACCGCGAGAGCCCTGCCACACCACCGGTGGAATACCAGGCATGGCTAAAGTATGGTCTTGGCATAACAATCCAAGACGGCCCGGTGTGGGGCTAGCCAATGCATGCCCAGAATCACATCGAAATCCACCACACAAAGCACAATAAGATCAACCAGAGTGTCCTTCCCCTGAATATCCACCACACAGGATATACAAACCTGATCCACTACTAAAAAATCCTCTACTGGGGTCGAAACACGCAGAGGCACAAATAAGGGCTCAGGACTCACTCCTAATCGAGGTACACAATAAGTCGACACATAAGAATAAGTAGAACCAGGATCAAATAACGCTGAAGCGGATTGGTGGCATAAAAGAACTGTACTTGTGATCACATCATCGGATGCCTCAGCCTCCGCTCTAGTTGGAGCTGCATAGAAATGGCCCTGGGCACCTCTACCTTGCGCATCCACTCGACCGCCTGTCCTGCCTCCCTTGGGACCTCCCTGAGCCCCCTGCTGCTGACTTCCTCCCCTAGCTGGAGGTGCTACCACTGGAACTAACCTCGCCGCCTAAGGAGCTGGTAAAGCTGACCTGGAAACAAGGCACTCCCTAGCCCAATGACCAAGCTCCCTGCAAGTGAAGCAACCCTGTGACAATCTGCTACCCGCTGAAGGCCGGTCACCCCGACCTGATGCACCTAACTGGAAACCATATCGGCCCTGACTCTGGCCGACACTATGACCACTCTAACGGTGCTGGTCACCCTTTGAGATCTGTAACGCTGCCTGATATAGGCGACTAGATTGGCTCGACTGGAACCCCTAATGAACTCGATCTTGGGTATCCCTTGACCTGCGACGGGCCCCACTGAAGCTATCATCTGGCCTTGTCCTCTTACCGCTGCCCCCATGGGCCTCGCGATGGAGCTCCTCGATAGTACGGGTAGGGTCCACCACATCCAGAAATGAACAGCCCGCTGATAGCATAGACTGCGACTCAATCCTCAACCGCAGCCTCAAACCTCTGACAAAGCATCGGACCCGCTCCTTCTATGTAGGCAAAATCATGGTGGCATGACGAGACAAATCCAAAAATCTGGCCTCGTACTCTGATACTGTCATGGAGCCCTACTCCAACCTCATAAACTCATCATGGAGTCGATCCCTGACACTCCGTGGAATATATCTAGCCAGAAAGGCCTCAGAAAAATCTGTCCACGATACCGGTGGTGACCCAACTGGGCTGGTCTCGATGAAAGAACGTCACCACTATCTGACTGGTCTGTCTAACTGATAAGATGTGAAGTCAGCTCCTCTGGACTCCACTAACCCCAACGTCTGCAATCTCTTCCGAAAAGTAGTTAGGAACTCGTGGGCTTCCTCCCCCACAGCCCCGGAGAACCTCGGCGGTGATAGTCTAAGGAACACCCTGAGCATCGTCTGCTCCCGCAGAGGCATAACCCCGTCCAAAGGGTCTGACTGAACCACGGCCGGTGCTGGCGGTTGGTAAACCTCTGGAGCCGCTACTGCAGGCTGACCCTGTAGTGGTGGAACCGACTCTAGGACTGGTGTTGGGGCCGGCTACTGCTGTTGCTGCATACTCCCGATCGCAGCTAGGATCTGGGAAAGCATGCCCTGAAGATCCGGGGAAGCAGCTAGTAGGGACAGTGGCTAGGCTGGTCCTGGTTCCACCGGCTAAAGAGGAATCTAATCTACCCGAGGCTCCGGCTCTGGCTCCGGAGTCCTCGCTCTATCGCGGCCTGGTACCGCAGCACCACCTTGACCTCGGGGTCGACCTCCACTACGCGTGCGAGCCATCCGAAAATATAATGGAACATGTGAGATTTCATGAAACCAATCAACACACGCACAAACAGGAACCAAAACAAGAAAACATCCTAAGGACATCCTGTAAACTCCCGAAGATAAGTCACGGACGTCTCCGCGCAGATCCTCAGGACTCTACTAGATGCTAGTTTTGTACAAGTGAGACCAACGAACCTGGGGCTCTGATACCAACTTGTCACGACCCGATTTCTCGAATCATGATGGCGCCTACCAACCCATCAGTAGGCCAGCCAAACCTATCCCAGAACTTAGCAGTAATGGGACTACGGGTGGAAACTAACCTCAACTAAGCGGAAGCAACAAATATAACACATTAAGACGGCTGAATCGAAACCAAACTATATAAACAAGACACCTCCCTAAACTTGGAAGTCACAAGTACAGAACTACTAACAAGAGTACATGTCCCAAAAATGGACCACGGAAATAAACTGTCTCAAAAATTAAAGACAAGTCAAAATATAACTACAGAAGGAGACAGGTAATCCCAGAACGCCATGTGCTCACCCTAGTCTCCTGAACTGACAGCTGCAGGCTCGATCTCAACGCTGATAACTGGTGCTCAGACCTGCATCATGAAAACAAATGCAGAGTGTAGCATGAGTACCAAAACAACAGGTACCCAGTAGGCATCATAGGCCGATTGAGCAAGAAAGGTAAAAGCAGGCAGACAAGATAGAATCAGCACAAACAGAGGTCAACGAAAAACAGGAACAGAGAAAGCAGAAAGTAAACTAAGAACAACTAAGCTAAACCCAGCTGAGCCACCCATAAGACCTGCTGGGCACACTCGTGCACAAGTTTAAATAAAATCCGAACATACCCCCATAAGCCTGACAGGTACACAGAAGAGCTATTCTACAGAAACGAAGGAAAACACAACTCCAAAAGCCTCAACACCCATGGGTCCCAGACCCAAAAAGATAACACCTGGGCCCCGCCCAATCATCAGCCACGAGCTGGAAATACTGGACTCTAACCGTGTAACATCAGCCTCGAGCTGGAACAATACCTGGGCACAACCTAATCATCAGTCACGAGCTGGAAATACCAGACTCTAACCGTGTAACGTCAACCTCGGACCGAAAATCACACCTCTCGCTCAACAGCCTAGAGCTGGAAATACCGGCTCCAATCGAGTAACGTCAGCTCGCACTGGAAATACCTGGTTGCAATCGTGTAACGTCAGTTGCGGACCGAATGCTAGCAACCTACCACCGATAGCCAGCGCTGGAAATATCGGATGCTAACCGGGTAACGTCAGTTGCATACTGGAGCTAACAACCTTGAACCGGATAAAACCACACACAAGCAAACAATACAACGCAAAGCTAAACACCACGGGCCGCCGCCCCCACAAGGATATCAACCGAAGGCTCCTAGCCTCGCACAATCCAACCGTCAATCGACACAACAATGACATCTTCCGACAGCATCCCAGAATCGCAAAAATAAGAGAGAAGGAATGGGAAGGTCTGAAAGCCACAAAAACGCCTAAACTAAGGCTCAACTATCAGACCCAAGTCTGCTATACCAATCTACAAGGACCTAGTCCATCCGAAACAACGTCGGATACATACTCATGTCAATAGGTGCATAGGACTAAGGCAATACTATCCTAACCTCTTCTAAGGCCGAAACAATGACAGAAACCAATAGAAATCAAGCAAACATCCCGAATCCAAGCATGCATCAACAAATAGCCACCCAACAGATAACCCACAGCAATTCAACAACAACCCAAGTCAACAACCCAACCTAAAGCATGATATTGATCCCGAACAGCCCAAAAATCAACTCTAAACGAAGAAAATAGGAGAAGAAGAACAGAAGTACTAGCTACCCACCCCAGATTCACACACATCAGTCAGCATTTACACATTCAAGCTCAATCTAGAAAGAAGGGAAGTCGTAACCTACCAGAAAGCCGATCACGTGCGCTCCAATTCACTCTGTCAGAGCTTTTCCCTTCCGAACGGCCTTAGACTATTGCCACGCTATCAAAAATAGAATCACAATGTCAATGCGGTCGTTTAGACACTAAAATCATCAAATTCGAAGATAGACCAATTTCGGAGTCAAACTTAGGAATGTGAGACCCGCTCCAGATTTTCTAGAATAGACTCTGTGAAGGGGTCCCAAATCCTCCCCCAAACTTGTATTCCAAAATGGAACACTCATCGGGGCTCGGATCAGCTCCATGCAACCAAAATAAGAAACGCAAAACTTTACAACAAATAGGCTTAAGATAGCAACTTACGGCTCGAATTCATGGAAAACGGGGTACACCCAATGCAATCCAACCATTAACCCACGAAGCCAATGAGATTCTAAACTCCTGGGACTTCGAATCACAGAAAATCGACAACCGAGGAGAGAGATATGAATTTTTGAATATTTCATCCAAATGAGCTCGACCTCCATTAAATAAAGCGGAGGGAAGCTAACCTCTACTTCGCGAATGCGGCCAGAGCCTGCGAACGCGGAGGGAAGGGACTCAGACCTCCGCAAACGGGGAACCCTATACACTAACGCGGGGAGGAGACTCCCCCCAGGCTGTCCAAACCTCCGCGAACGCAAAGAAGGAGGACACCCCCACTCCACAGACCTCTGCGAACGCGAAGAACCTTCCTCAAATGCGGAGCAAAACGACACAGACCTCCGCGAACGCGGCCTCTGGCCTGCGAACGCGGAGTAGACACTCTCACACCTCCGCGAATGCGGAGGGTAAATGGGTCTGCAGTTTTGACAGCTACAACAGCTAAGTTTTGGACAATTCCAAAACTTCGACCGGGTGCTCGAGATTCGTTCAGAACCCCGTGCATACAAATCAAATATGCTACCCCCTCGAATTTGACGTTTCAGACTCAATGGTGCAGTCAAAATTTACATACAAGGTCGTTTCAACAAAAAGTGGGTCCCACACCCAATGGGCCGTTTTAGCCAATTTCTATCGGAGCCCTCGGATTTTGATCAGAAGCTTCCAAAAGTTCTCAAAGGGTCATTCTAGACTAAACTCAGCATTCCGGAACTAACCGAGCTGATGGAATTTTCATCTAAGCACATTTACCAAGAATGTTGAACAAAGTCAACCTTAGGCCAAATTTTGAAGGCTAAAGAGTTAACTGGCCCCAAAATCACACCGAAAACCCTGGGACTTGGGCAAACCATGCTTCTAGCCTAATTTGACCGCTCCGGAGCTGATAGAACTGTCAGAATTCCCATTTGAGGTCATTTACCTGAAGTTATGACCGAAATTAAATTTTCAAGGTTCAAAAGCTCCAAAACAGGAAAACATGCATAAAAACCAAAAAAAGGACCAGGCGATTGAACAGTCAGTGCCAGCAAGTCATAAATGACTTGGAGTCGCTACAGGAATGCTCTAAACGACATAAAGGAGGCATTAACACAGAAATGACCAAGAGGGTCATTACAATTCCTCACGGAAAGTGATTTCAAAATACTTCTCTTCTATGAGCGATAACCAATACCATCAAAGAGAATAGGGGCTAAAGTGAAACTAGGGAAAGGGGTGGATATAGAGAGGATTACTTATTTTTATCATTGTTACAGCAGTAAAAGTCATGGTTGGAAGATCGACATCCATATTGAGAAAATTTGATACTCTAGAATGAAGATATGCATCTGAAAGAAAAACTACAAAGTGAAATACCTTCAATTTGGGAGAAGGAACCTGGAATTTAGGAGAATTTTCTAAATAAAAACTAGATAAAGATCGATTGAAACCGGGATTGAAATGGAGAGGAAAAGGAATCAACACTGTGAAAGTGAAACAATAGAATCAATATGCTTTGATACCATATCAAAACTAAGAGTTCATCTCCATTGATGAGAGCTCAAATCTCCTTACAAGGAGAAAGAGAAGAGAAACAGAAGAACTGATGAAATGTGAGCTGTGATTTCTTGGAATCAAAACTAATTCCATTCAATGAGAGAAGCAAGTTTATATAAATGCATGAAAACATCTACTCATCCAATTACCAATTATGATAGCTAATCACTCAGCTAACCGTAACTAACTCTAACCAACTCTATCAATAACTAACTCCCTAACAGAATGAATGTTGACTCAGCATTACAAGATAAATATCTTGGCTCAACAATCATGAAGAAAGAAAAGTATAACTTTGTCCACTAGCTAGTAGTATAAATAAGCTAGTTGCATGACCAATGTGCTTGCAAATTGGGTTATAACGACAAAGAGGTTCTAACACTCTTCTTGGGAAATAGGGGCGTGTATAATATTATGATCCTACAGATATTGAATATTTTGATATTTGATTCAATTTTTTTTTTTAAAAAGGATATTTGGTATCAAAAGGAAAAAAATTATCAAAATACATACTTCTTTTTGTTATCCACTCATAGTTGATATCCACTTGGAGCTACCCCAAGTAATCCGGATAACTTAAGCAATTACACATGTTTAAACGATTATTTGGCACTGGCACCACAAAAATGACCGATGAACAAAACAACTGGAGTGAGAACCTTTTTGAAGAACGACTAATCATGTTATCTTTTTACAGTTAAGCCAAGGGATTTTTTTTAATGTGTAAGCCTTTTTTGTATGGAAAAATATACTACTAAATTATTTACCATAGCTATAGTTTAAACAAATTACTATTCGCTACTGTAATTTAATCCGAGTTGATAGAGACCCATGTTCTAATTTGTATAACACGCATAAATCGCCTATCTCTTGACCATTTCCCTCTTTATACAAAGTATTGTTTCTTTTTCATTTAAAACAATTCACTGATTTATCTCCTTAATTCTCTCAACCACAATCAAATTTGAAATTTCAAAGATTTCAGGACTCCCTCAAATCGTGCTTACACAATTATTGGCGGAGGTTGTGAATTTTTTTTTAAAATTTTTGGTGTGTATATCTTGTTGATTTTGTTTAGTTTTTCAGTTATCTTCATAGATACATACAAATCATGGTTGAACTAACTTCTTCCAAGAGAATTACTCGAGGTATTCTATTGATTTTTTTCGATTTTCGTTTGTATATCAAGATGCAACAAAATTTTGCAGGATTTTAATTCAATAATTAGGAACAAAAAAAAGAGAGGAACAAAGGGAAGATGGTTCAAGTGAGTAGCTGAACAAAAGGAAGATGGTTCAAACAAGTTCAAAAAAGAAACGGAAAGTAAAAGAAAATGTATTTATCAACACTACATCAAAAAATTTGTAGAAGAAGATGTTGAATCTTGGTCAATGGACCAAGATGATGGTGAAGAAATTGAGGTATTTGTATAATTTATTTTTTATGATTTGTGTTTCTATCAATACATTTCACATTATGTTGTATAGAATTCTACGAATTTAGTGTATCCATGTTAATTGAGGCTTATTTACTTGTTTAGATCTTATTTATATATTTTTTAATAATTATATGCAATTACTTCTTTGTATTTTATGCATCAGTTATAGATATACATTAGACGTATATCATTTAGCATTTGTATATTTTTTTTAAAAGATTTTTCTAAATATGAATGTAACTGTATACTTTTGATTTGTATATTCACGCAAATTGTAACCCACATGTGAATATTTTTAGTTCATATTTGTATATTATAAGCAACGTATATGTTCCAGCTATTATTTGTATAATTTCAGCATTTGTATACATTTACTTGTTTATATTTATATATATATATTCATTTTTTGACATGGTTATTCAAGAAGTTAAATGTATCTTTCTTATTCATTTTTTGACATGTTTATTCAAGAAGTTAAATGTATCTTTCTTTGTTTGGCAAAAGTCATATTTGGTAAGAAATTCTAATCAGATAAAATAACCATGATTTATGGAATTATTTTCCATTTTAATAATTGAAATTACCGCCTCATTAATTAAGTTAAGAATTCAATTTGTATAAAAAAAATTAAATTTCCATTGAGATATACAAACAAAATCAGGCATAGCTATTGCAACTATAGCTACTTTACGTAATTAGGCAAACTGTAGCCAAATGCTTATTATATTTTAACTCTTAGATATTTATGAAATTTGCCCCTTTTATATGATATTGGATGGGGTATATTTTGGTATAAGATGGAGAACATACTACATAAAATCATTCTATATATTTTGGTAGCTTCATCATCTTTGTAAAGGGGTGTCCTATTTCACCCACTTGGTAGTTGCTATTATATCTATGAGAATGTGAGTTCAAACTTATAACCTCCTCCTCGAGTTTTTAGTCAAAGACATTCGTGTACTATATCTTCAACTTAAACTACATCCTTAAAATATCCTTATAAGCAAAAAAAAAATATCCTTAAAATTTCACAAAGTTGCTGATTTTCATCCTTTTTATATCTTACCATTAAGAAACTAATGGGGGCTTCAAAATCATATACAAGAAACGTGACTTCCACATATCCAAAGAAAACACAAAAAAAAAAAATTGAAGTTTAAGAAATGTATGATATATGTGATACTCCCAAATCCCAAACCCAAAAATGAAGAGATTTTCACTTGCTAAACAAAATTCAGATTTTTAATAGAATGTGCTACCAGCTATTGAAATAAATCATAAAAGTTTCATGCAATATAAAAGGGAAATTAGACATCCTGAAATTGATAATATTTGTAGTGATCTTTTAGTGGGCATTCGGTCGATTCGATTTTGAAAAGTTTGATCCAATTTTTTTATTTGAAAAAATCAAAACTGAATCAAAGTTCTTTCTGTATAGTTCGATTTTTTAAAAATTTGATTCGATATTATTTTGATTTGAAATTTTTATGTTAGGTTCTTGAATATGTGATAATTACATTTAATCTCAATGTAGTATATATTTAAAGTCAAATAGGCATTGGAAAATGAATATTTTCAAAAACTTTGATTCGATTGGTTTTTCAATTTTAGCCAAATCATGCTCGCCTACTGATCCTAATCAAGAATGATATATATGTTCTGTCAGAAGAGAACATATATGTAAAAGTAGAGGAATTGACACATACATACCATTCTTAGATTAAATGGGCATGTTTTAGCCAAGTAATTATTTAGCAAATGAAAGTCTTAAAAGAATTGGTATTTAATAACCATACGTGTATTCTGCATAAAATAGGACACATCTCTCTTCAAATTATTTTCTTAAATATAATAAAATATACTCCTACTATTCCATAGTAACTGAATTTTTGGGGCCTTTTTTATTGTTCATTGTTCATTGTTCAAAGTTCAAGATGGATGTCTGAATTTTTTTTCATATTTTTCTTTTCCTTTAATGAAGTTTGATATTTTCTAGGAGATAAATTGCACTACCTGCAAAGTTATATTTATGATTTCACAGAGGACAATAATGAAAAATATGGTTTAATTAATGTCCTTGAATATTTTTCTTAATAAGTATGCATTGCGTCACAAATTCAGTTAATATGGAAAGAGAGAGTATTTAATACAATCTCTCTCTTCTGACTTTCAATCATGTCTCCTTAAAACTAGCAAAAATGTTGTATTTAAAATTATATCTCTCCTTAAAATTAATTAAAAAATATTTAATTATGACTATTCTTCTTTCAAAGGATATTCTTATGAGTCCACCATCTACAAATTATTTTTTCCAGTTGTTTGCTAGAAGTTATGGTTAGAAACTCAATCCATATTCACTTAACAATTTTATATACATTTATTTGCATTAGTATTCATTCTATATTCCTCTAGTAGATTGGTATACATTTATATTGGACACATTCGTCTGTATTCATAATTAAATTGGTATACATTTGTTTGTATGAGTATCTTTCTAATTTACATAGGTGTACATTTGTATTGGATACATTTTTCTGTATTCATTAATAAATTGATATACATTTGTTTGCATTAGTATCTTTCTAATTTTACATAGGTGTATATTGGTCTGTATTCATCTAACAAATTTATATGCATTGGTTTAAACCAAAATTATAGCCATTGATCCGTATTCACCTAACAAATTAGTATACATTTGCTTAAATCAAGATTGGTATTCATTGGTATACAGTGGTTTGCATTCGTCTAATAAATAGGTATACTTTTATTTGCATTACTATTTTGTAATGCAATCAACAAAATTCATTAACAAATTTAGATAGTTTACATTGTTATATATTGATTTGTATTCATTAACAAATTTAGATACATTTATTTGAGAAAAAATTAATATTCATCATCAAATTCATTCAACGAAATTCAATATTTTACAAAATTGTCATAAATATATTAATTAATTAATTATTGAAAAAATTTCAATTCCAAAAAATCACGAAATCTTAAAATTTTTGGGGAAAGAAAATGTTGCAAGATTATATATGAAAGAGAAATTTAAGGAAATAACAATCAATAAACATATGATTATTATCATATTTGCATAAACAAAGTGAAATAAGGAGTGAAAGAGAAATTGTAGGGGAGAAATAGAGATGAATGCGTATAAGAATTTTAGAGAGAAAAAAAAGAAAAAAAATCTTTAATTCGGTTACAATTGAAATACATCAGAAAACACAAAAAATTGTAAAAATCCTTGCATTCAACTACAAGATAGGGAATTAGAAACCCTCTATTTTTTTTAATAAACTATCGCAGACAATCAGTGTAAAGAAAGTTTTGATGTGATTTAAGTTACTTATTGTGAAAAGTTGTTGATGTAATTGATCTTTAATAGAGATATTTTAGGGAAGATAGAAATCCTAAAATTTGAAAGAGGGAGAAAAAAGAGGAAAGAAGGAGAAGAAAGTGGGTGAGTTGAAAAAATACCGTTAAAAAAAACAAAAAAAGGTTGCACTTTTGAAGGAACAAAACGTGATTATTGAGTGACAAAATAAAAATAAAAAAAATCTTTTTTTACCAAAAAATAAAAATAGACTATTTATTTTCAATTTAATTTATAAGTTGTCATGCTGTGCCAATTTTTAAAAATAAACTCAATATATTCATTGACAAATTAAATTAACCGAAACAAATCACATAGCCATTTTGATCATCATGATTTAAGTAGAACGTTGACCCATCAAGTGTCCAGCAACAATCCCCTCATTTCTTGACTATTAGGAGTGTCCTGATCTGTAGCCCTTACTAGATATATTTCTTTTTTCTTTTTTTTCAAAACTACCTAATATTTCTTTGACTTTGAGTTTGATTTTTTCCTTTTCTTTTTTGGTTCGATGTTTGTAAAGTTACGTGAGTGAGTTTTCTTAGGTTTTAAGGTGTTGATAACAGAAGGATAGAACCTGCAAATTTTATGAAACTTAAAAGATGTTATTTGTTTACAAGTACACTTTAAAGATGCACTTTAGGTTTTGAGGATAGTATAGGGATGTTTTTGGCCAAAAACTCCCTCCTCCTCCATGTAATGTATTTTATCATACAGTTAGGAGTAGGAGTGGCAATTGGGCTGGTCAAAATGGATCAAGACAATAAACGGGTCATGATCCAACCCAACCTAAATTTGTTTGGGCCAAAATGGGTTGGGTCAAAACAGGTTAGGGAACGGGTTAGTAACGGGTCATAACCCAACCCGCCAATTTTACTAAGTTTTAATAGCTTTATTTGCTATTTTATGAGCTTTTAGTACCTAATAAAATTATTCTTTTCTTTATTATAACTATATATAACATATAAAATAAAATAAAAGTTTTTTAAAAATATTTTGACAAGATTTCTCAAAAATCAATTTGGATTACATATCAATCCAATTTTTAATGGGTTGAGCTAACAAATGGGCGGGTCAATAACCAACTCAAATCTAAATGGGTTGGGTCAGGTTGGGCGGGTTGGGTTTGACTTTGTCACCCCTAGTTTAACCCCTACAATGTTAAAATAAATATTATAAGCGAACATCAGAGGAGTGTTTGGTATGAAGCAAAATGTTTTCCTAGAACATATAACATAGAGTTAGGATCGAGGTGATCATATCAAGCTTTGCGTAGGAATCACATTCTAGGTCAGAGTCATGCCACAAGTTAGGTAGTAAGGTCTTGAGTTAGGGTCAGAGGTTAGAAGTTAGGAGTCAGGTCTAAGGCTCAAGGTCAAAATTCGGGTCTTGGACTAGGGTCGGGATCGAGGTCGTGGGCGATAGTCAAGTAGAGTTTGGGGTTGGATCTCAAGTCGGGTCCGTGGTCAGGGTCAAGGTCAAGAGTCTAATCAGGTCAAGAATCGAGTACCGAGTCAAGTGCAGAATCAGGAGTCAAGAGTCGAGGGTCAGGATAAAGAGTCAGGTCGTTGGTTAGGGTTGAGTTTGAGACCGGGTCTAGGGTTGGGTCTCAATTTTGGAGTCAGGGTTAGAAGTTGAGTCCCGAGTAGGGGTATGGACTTGCATCCTAGCTCCCGATCAAGACCCCAATCTAGGACTAGAATCCCGACCCTAATTTGGGACTCACTCTCAACACGGGACCCAGCTCTGACCGTAATCGAGGACCCGACTCCTACTGTCCTACATGATCCCTGCCCTGGACCCGACTCCCCAACTTGGCATGACACAAGACCCAACCTGACTCCCGACCCAGACGTGAGATTCTCAAAACCAAACTCCTGATCCTAATCTAAGACTTGACTCCCCGACCTGGGAGCTGACCTCGAACCTGACATGATTCCTAACCCATTACCTGATTCCCAATCTAGGATCGAATCGGGGTCGAGGGTCAAGAGTCGAAAGTTGGGTCTTGAGGTTGGGTCCCAAGTCAAGATCAAAATTTAGAGTCTAGTCCTCGATCAAGATCAAATTTCAAGTCGGGTGGTGAAGTTGAAAGAAATTTTTGAAAAAAAAACCTTACTTCATAGAGGAAAATTATTTTCCTTAAATTTGCGGAAAATAAGTCCATTTTGAGAGCATTTTCCAAAACATTCAAGTCAATCAAACATGAGAAAATATAAAATAAAAAAAAACATTTTCCCTTCATACCAAACACACCCAAAGCGAATGTTGAAAAAGGAGGAGCTAAACCTATTAAACCATACCAAGAGCTACATTTTCCATTAAATATGGTTCAGACTTCATCCATCATGCCATTAAAAATAGAAGGCATGGAAAACAATATTAGTAATGAATAAATATAATTGATGACTACAAAAGCATTCATCCCAGGCATAGATATACACCTTCAAAATTGATTATTTCTACAGAAACATGTTCTGCTGATTCCCATTCCTTTCACAAAAACACAGGGAAGAATGGAGTGGAAGGAAAGGCATTAGCAGAAATATACAAAGTTATTTAGTTCCTTCAAACAAAAATATGGAAGAAATTTTCCAAAAAGATGGTAACATGTACTCAAAAGCATCGATCTACATGAAAATACCACCTCTTTCCGAGCTTCAAAACTTGGTTGCCCAACCTATGAAAACAACTTTAAGGCATCTCTTCACCTGCTTATTACTCCACATAAATTACACGATCTGTCTGGGAAAACAAAAAGGTTAAGTTGAATGGAAATTTCACAAAACAAGCCTACCAAGTCCAGGAAGAAAGCACTTTTGTGCAGTTGAAACAACTTAAATATTAATGCAAGATTTGGATAATTTTATTATACCTGAAACTTATTTTTTAAGACTATTGCATGAGAGGACCTTCTTTCCATAAGGACTGGTCCTTAGAACAGGAACATGGGCTCTCACAGCCTCCACGAGTGCAGCATGCAGAACTCCCTACATGTCAAGAATTGTCAAGATCAAATGTTTCCAATTTAGACATCACAAAAGACATTACAACAGTGGTAAACTAGCCAACCTTTGAGATATTTAGAGCAGCTTGGATAACATAATTGCCATATGGGTCTTGCATGATCTGGTCTAGTCGAGGATCACTTAACACCTCCTCAATGATATATGAAGAACATTCTTCATCCACATGCTTAAGACATTTCTCTACTACATTACTGCTGTATTTTTGCATAGAAATGTCCCCGAATTTACCCCGCAGCTGGTCAAAGATATTTGTTGTTGCCCAGGGAAGACGAATGTCAAAAATATATTGCACAACATAGTTCCTGCACGGAAAATAACGGGACTTACTAAAGAGAAATCCATACTTCTGTATATTAACTAGGGAATGAAATCAGACACTTGAACTTGACTAGCATGAGTCACATTTCAAATTTCTACATTGAGTCTTCTGAGTTTTCAAATTTCTCATCAATCAATAAGATTCATAAAATAATGATATTGTTGCATTTATGAAACAAATGATTGTCTACAACCAGATATTACAGAGTTCTGCTGTATAAAAGAATTGACATACCCAAATGGATCTTGGGAAAGAACCAATGCATTAGAAGTGATCTCATAGATTAATCGGTGCCTTTGTCCACCATCAGATTGGCTAAGACATTTCTGTAGCACACAGCAACCATGACGATCTGTAGCAAGTTCGACACAATTGGTAATAGCAGCTTCAAACAGGAACTACAAAAGAAAGAAATTTGTGTCCCAAGTTAAATTTTTGTGGCACGTAGAAACAAAGCATTGAAGGAAACCTAAAACGGCTAGGTATGTGAAAACTAAATGAACCTCTGGTACAATATACCCTACAATGTTAGACGGAGGCATCGGTAATAGAAAGAATATGATTTATCACCTTAAATTCAGAAATCCTCTTTTCTGTAATATGCTATCTTAAGTTTCGTCACTTTTTATATGGAGTTAGGAAATTAACAGAACTAACACTATGAATATAATAGTTCATTTGTTTTATTTCCCTATACGAAAGCATATGAATGGTTTCGAATAACCAATATTACAGTTGTAAGACATTCCTACAAAGACATGGTAGAAACCTAATAAGGTTGGCATAAGCAAATATCCTAAAACAATCTGCAGCCGTACAATCAACCAATGTCCTTGAAGTTTAGGAGTACCAGTCACTGATGAAATGACATCAGCACAACAAATAGAAAGGACAATACAAATAGTAATCATGATTATGCGATCTAATAGTTCAACAGTTACTCCCTCTCCCAATTTATGAGACACATTTTCCTTTTGTCCCTCCCAAATGGTCAAGGAGTGTTTTAGACTACATATTTCAAAAGTCTTCCTTTTTTCCTTAAACTTGTGCCAAGTCAAATGGTGTCACACAAATTGGGACGGAGGGGGTATTATTTTCCAAAGGATGCCGAAAGATTGAATATTCTGGTATTCTCTACCCCATGTGGACACAGACATTGGAGAACATCAATCTCCTGAATCCTGATGACCTCTTCAAATCTATCCATGAAAAAATCAAATTAATTCAAAACTGGAGATGAGTATCCAACCACTGTAACAACCAACAACAGAGAAAGCTGAATGCTTATTCTATCATCAAGTTACACTAATATTGGATATTGACTCTACTTCTCCTTCTCAGTATACTACTCAATGGATTGCAATTCAACTGAGTTAATGAAACAGCGCGCACGTCTCATTGCTGTTAAAGATTACAAAGCATGTCATTCGAATGGAAAATAACTTGTAGACCAGGAACCTCACACATTACAATTGGCACCAGCGGAGTTTCCTAGGAGTAGGTGTTCAAAACATTTTCACTACAAATTTGCTCTAGGAGACAGTGACAGGAGAATGACATGTGTAGTGTACAAGATGAAGCATTCAACATGTTAAACAGTGGAACTTCCTTTTTGCTAAATAGAACACAAGTTGTATGGTTCTTAAAACATTAATCGATACACCAACATACTACAATGCTGCAGTTTAATCTGAATCACAAAAGTTATGGACAAAAAAACAACTTTTTCCTGTTCTGCCTTTTCTTTCAAAGACTTGGAAAGCAAAGGAGCTGATTTTGATCATGTCTATTCTTTACCTAAAAGGAGCAATGAAGTTATCTCCCCAATGTTGTAACAACTCAGCTCTTTGATCTCTAAACTACAGGAAATATCAATGTATAAAATTATTGCCTATAAATGGATACATATGCAACTTACTTCTCTATACTCAGGTGTTAAGTATTGCAAGCACCGCTGTGCAACATGGTTACCATTCATATCCTTGATTAAATTCACTAAACCAGGTTTCAATGAGGAGACAATCATGGAAAACTGCTCAGCTGTTTTAAGCGTTTCAATAACTTTTTGCACAGCTCGGGTCCTGCAGTTAAGAAGAAGAAAATATAAAATAGTTGTGAAGAAAATGAACAGAAGCAGCTCGGTAAGAAGAAGGACTTTGATAAAGAGAGAAATCAGACCCGTGCATGTCACATGAAATTCTTACAAGATCCCCAGCTATTCTAGTGATTGCACGAAGTATCTGCATTCTCTGACCTTCATTGCACACCTCAAGAAGCTTTTGAACAAGGTAATTGCCAAAGGGGTCAATCATGAGCTCCACGATGTGCACAATAATCTCAGGAAAAATCTTTTCAACATCTTCTGAAGATCCTTCTGCAAATTTCCTCTGCAAGAAGCGACATCCATTTTGATCCTTAGCCATGAGATAGATTCTTCCAGCAAAATCATCAATTAGATTATACTCCTGAGACTGTGACCACCGATGAAATTTGAGATCAACTGCATCAGGAGAAAAGCTTCTTGATTCTAGACAATCCAAGCGAGATTCCGCACTTGGAGAATGGAAACTACGCTTCGAATAAGCATTCTGAAAAACTCTTCTATTTCGATTCATATTTGAAAGATAGTTGGTTCCTCCAAAAGAACCGAATTTAGCAGACTTAACTGGCTCCGGTCCATGTGATCTTCTTAACATTCTTTCAGGAAAGTATTGTTTCTCTGTTTTGTCTAAACCTTGCAGCACATCAGAACCCATTGAGCAAAACAGGGAATTTAACGGGTTTATACTTCTTGAAACTTGCTGGTTGAAGTGAGGAATCGGCATCTCACTGAATGGTTGCCGGGAGCTACTATTGATTGATCTACTTGTGATGGACCCATCAGGTTGAATTGGATACTGATTGTCTAATTGCTGAGCGCGAAGTTGCTGCATATATAAGAAATAATGTTGTTCCTCTTCAATGTGTCTACATGCTCCATGGTGTTGATTGATTTGTGAGTGGAAGTAAGGAACAGGTGATGTAACATCCAAGAAATAATGTTGTTGATTGGAAATTACTGGAATATCTACCCGATGAATTGGTGGAAGTAGGTGAACACCTGGCACTCCAGGAGGTAATGGTACAGCTGCAGGTATGTTTTCCATTGTATGTACATATCCACTTTGGTGCCCACCAATACTTGGACTAAACCCATTAAAAGCACTGGATAGATTATTTGATGTTCTTGGAGAGGGAACAACTAACACTTGCGAATCCAAATTCGAAGGGATTTTACCTAAGCTATTTTTGCATTGTCCATTCACAACAGCTAAATGATTCAGCAACGGCGTAGAATTAGCCATAGGAGCTGCAGATTCTAAGAAGGCACCTTCTTTTACACGCAACTCAGCAAATGCAGACGCTATAGCCTGTTCATTTGGTAAGGTTATTTCTTCGGACTCAAACCTCTTGTTAGGTAGCTGTTCAACTCGATCACCAAATTCTTTTAACTTGCCTAAGATCTCATTGCTTATATATGTCTCAGTAACACCAATAGGCTTTGACCCATCCCCATTCGAGGACGTCAAATTAAAATCTTTTGGACAATTGATGACACCAGATTCCTCAGAATATGCATTCCCAGAAGTAACATTTGGAATCTCACCAAGAAGTTTCTCAAACTCATCATTTTCCAGTTCATTTACCCCTTTCTCCATTTTCTTAACAATAGGCAGCATCAAGATTACTCTTCACTGTGATGAGCAAGATTCATGGGTCTCTTTCTTCTATACAAGAAAGGAAACAGAAAGTGAGTCACAGCACATAGTCCAGTACACATAACACAAAATTGGCTAAAACCTTAATTTATACACCAAATGTACTCATTGTATACCAATTTAATCACCAAAAAAATAAAATCAAAATAACATACACAAAGTAAAACCAACAACTTTGCACGGCCAATTCCACAAAAGAATGATACATATTTGCATCATCCTCAATCAAATAAAGGGATTGTAGTACAAGCAAAAACAACGAATCATAATTCTTTACAATCTCAAGCCTCCTGTATTTGAAAACAACTATTACTACGACTCAATTCCAAGTAAGCTGGGGTAAGCTATTGCAGCTCATCTCAGTTCAATATTTTACAACATAAAGAATAAAATTACGAAAGTTCTTTATATTTTCTTTGCATTTAAAAATTGGTAAACAAGGTCAAAATACCCAGTTACAGAACTGAGCCAGAATGTCTCATCCAGGTGAAATCAGACAAAGTGTACCCACATGTCTCCTCGATATTGACGTCAAACCATACATAAAAACAATTATACACGAACAAAATAAAATATTACATCAGATTTCGTCATACACATCAAGATCAATTCGATTTGTCAGAAAAATCAAAACCCAATACTATAGATCATCAAAATCAAATAAGAATCTAACAAAATATTCAACCATTGTCCCAAACAGAACAAACCCATGAAAGAAACGATAAAACATGACCAAACACAAGTAATAACAGGAAAATAGACAAATACCAGTGAAGCATTACTGATCAGAGTAACAATAGGGCAGGGAGTAATCGATCATAGCATCAATTTCATGATAGTGAGTTTCCTTGATTTCAATTTAGAACAAAAATCAAACAAAAAATAGGGAGATTTTGTTGAATTGTGAGAAATCAGAGAAAGTGAAAAGTGAAGGAAGTGAGGCGGCGTGAGAAGAGTTTACATATGACTATAACTGAAGAGAGAGAACGAAAGAGGTGGCATTCATCGACAAATACTATGTATATGTATCAGTTTTACATCACATACACAAACCCAATTGAAACAAACAGACCAACAATTTAAAACATTGGATATTATTTGGAGAAAGAGCACAATTTTGGAATGGCAGATTCACATTATTATTATTTTTTATTATCATATACCCATGCATGCCTTTTGGCCTTCTCATATTGTTTGGTACGTTTCTGGTTTTCTTGCCAAGGTGGCCCTTTTTTAAATAACAAGTGTTTACTCTACTTAAATAGTGTACTAAGTAGTATTTAATTAGTATATATCTTTTTATGAGATTAACTTGTTATATATTCAGAGGGTCAAGGATTTTTATATCATTAAGTACCCTAAAACATAATTAGAGATAACTAATCATAATTATTAGAATTAGAAATCTAAAAAGTAAGATCATAACATGTTCAATTATAGTGATTGTGAAAAAAATTGTATTATTATCAATATATATAAGTTCACTCTATTTTCTTTTTTACCAAGTCTTAAGCCTAATACCTTATTATAGGGTTTAATAAAAGTATATTGTTATGCATTATGGTATATATGTTAATAATATATTGCACATAAATAATACACAATATTTATTGCTATTTCTGTATAATTTTTATGGCATGCTTTTATTATGTTTTATGGTCTTACAACATGCTATAATTAGCATCTCCTTTATTGTCTATTTGTTAAAAGACTTTATGAAGCAATTTTGAATACCATTTAAATAAAGGTAAAAAGAATTGTGTGCACCTAGTTGCTTCTTTTAATTTATACCTATTTTTTCAAAAAGTTTAATTGATACTCAAATATAAATAACTTCATGTAAAATTATTTCTTTTTTTTTTGCTCCCTCTTTTCTTCTTAATTATCGAACAATAATTTTTTCGAAACTATAACATTTGAATAATAATACTTTAAAGAAGTGGGTTTTGAATTTTGGATATGAAAAATAAATTTAAATTAAGTGTGTTATTTTTTTAAAAAAAAAAGGCTGAAACAATGGCAATTTACCTTGTTGCAAAATGATTTTTTTTATAAAAAAAAAGATGTTGTTGGTATTTTGACAAATTAATGATTGGGGATTTGTTTTGTATGATATTTACAATTTATGTTTCAAATATAAGCATATTTGAGATAAATGATATGTCTAGATTACACCTTTAGATATAAGTATAAAGTGGTTGATGTTCAAATATAGAAAATAATCAAGATTAGGGTCGATCCCATAGAGAATATAGTTTGGACCTAGTTCAATTATGATTATTTGTGTTCATAGTCGAATTTTTTTTCGAAAGGAGGAATTTTGTGTAACAAGCAATGTCTATAATCTTTACATAAAGCAAGTAAACAAATACCAATTAAACGAGTTTTGAATGAATGATAGATGAAACTAAGGTTTTGTGATCCCCATGAAGTCATAACTTAGCAAGACTAGATATTAGTAACATTTTTCTAGGTGTAGCATGCAAGATCGGTAAGTTAAGTTCACCTAAGTGGTTGGTCCCCTAAATAAGTGAATATAACCCCACAACTTGGTCCGTCTATGGGTGTTTACTTTACTAACTCTTACCTTTGATTCCAAATTAGCTATTTTCGGACAAGGTCAAGCTATTAGATAAGGGTTGGTAGTCTCAAATCTCCGTTGTATAATCTTTTTTTCCATTCGTTATCCCCTTGGTCCATCAAGTAAAAATAAGACGAGTTCTAAAGTGTACACCCATTAAAAAGCAATCAAAGCAAAGGGAATAACAATACATGCATTCACACTTTTCAAGGTTTAATAAGTATTAGGTCTACTTCATTAATTTTTCATGATTTCCACAACCCTAGTTGTGGATTTAGCTATTCATGCTTGCATGATAACAATCAATGATGATTAATTAATTGAATCATGCACTTACAAGATGAATATTGAAAACCCGAAATCTTGAATTAAACTTCAAAAGTAAATGTCAAGAATCAAAGTGTGAAATCTCTCCAAATTCAAGAACAAACTCAAAGTACTTGTTTCCTTGTGTTTTCCGAGCATAAATTGTAAAAGAAAATCTAGGAAAAGTACTTATAAACATTAAAAACTTATTCAAAACAAACTAGAAAACAGTGTTAAACAACTTCTACCAACAGACTTTATGACTTGTGGTTGCTTTTACGGGTCGTGGAACCCACTCGTACATGACAGTGAATGCATAGTCTCAAGAATTTCTCCACAGATAAGAATTGTAATCCGTGAAAGCTTCTACGATTCGTACTCTTGCCTCGTGGAAGTCAGTCATTTGTGTCCCTTTTCTGAATCTCAATCATGACCTTCATCTACGGATGATAAACCCTTCCACAACTCGTACTGCTCACTCGTAAAATTCAGGATTTTTTTTAAGTTTCTGAATCTCAACTACGACTATCATTTATGACTCGTAGATCAAATCACGGCTCGAAAAATGACTCGTAGATGGTCAAAATTTATCTGCAACATTTGCCTTTCAACACATGGCCATCAAATCTTGTTTTTCCTACAAAACAACTATAAAACATATTAAATCTACTAAAACGTACTACAAAACATACACCAATCCTAGGTTTTAAGCATCAACAGTGCCGCAAATCCACAACACATCAATAGTTTTGGGTGTTGAATCATCTGTTAGATTGTTGAAATTAGAAGAACAAATATTGTGGATAAAAATTTATTCCCCTAAATTCATGTCAAAATATCTAAAGTGTGGCCATATGTCATGTGAAAATGTCTGAAATGCAATTGGTATATATCAGAAGTTTTTCTTGCCAAGACCTTCAATCAAAAATGTCTGAAGTTGGTCTTGGCAAGTCATTAAATGTTCGAAGTGCATTCATTAAGTACCTAAAGTTTGGTCTTACAAAAGTCATAACTTCATAAAAAATGTCTGAAGTTTGGCTTTGTCAGCTACAACTTCAGTTTAAAGTATCTTAAGTTGGCCTTGGCAAGTTAAGCCAAATTAACTTCAATAAAAAAAAACGTCTGATGCTTGCCCTTTAATAAGACCACAATTCAGTTAAAAAATATTCAAAGTTTGTCAGTTTAACAATTCAAAATTGAGATCATGATGGCATTTATCCCAATTTCACTTATAGGTTAGTCAATCTTTATCCAATCGATTATTTAAAACATGCAAAATATAAGTAATTAAGAAGCGAAAATAAGTCTTAAAATCAAGTTTTTCATAGATCAATAAAAAAAAGCAGAATAAGATAATCTACAACCCCAAAAGACCTGGTGACACGGGTACAAGCTTCTAAGATACACGAATACAATCCAAAAGAGTACATTAAAAGTACAAATAGGAAATAAACAAAAAAAAAATTATAAATAATGTAGAACAGTCAAGCAACTAACTCCAACAACTTTAATGAACACCAACTAGTAGTGAGGATCACCTACCGCTGATATTAGATTCAGAGTTTTCACAATAAGGGTGCATAAAATAAGTGCGAGTACAAAATAAAACATGTACTCAGGAATATCATCGACTAACCCTTAAATGAAGCGATGACAATGATCAAGCCTACGTTGTTCTTTCTATCGCTTCTTAAGAAATCAATATAAAACCTTAATTCAAAGATTTACTAGCAGCTAAAGACAACATTAATCAGCTCAAGAACAATATCATAATTCAAATATATAAAATCAAAGATTCTAATAAGCCATATTCATAATCACTTATCTATTTCATCAGCCAAAATTAATATCCAATATAATGATGCATGATATAATGAAATACAAGTGCATATATTGCGTATGTCCCTTCCTCTGTCGTATAGTCAGGATCCACAAAAGACTCGTGGGGTTCATATATCATACAAGCGTGCAACTCCAATTCATATATAAACATGTCCAGACATGCAACTCTAATCTGTATATAATATTTATTGGTGAGTTGTTTCGATTCCAGTGATATATTTATGTAGACGTGTAAAAACGATCCCAAATAAATAAGACATAGACATGATGTACACATTTCATAGAAGTCAATTAACTCATCTCGATCTTATCTTTACTTTCAATCTTTCATTTCATGCAAAGATTTCATATCGAATACATTAACAATACCAATAATTGTCACAATATATTATCACATTCAAACTTTGAATTAATAAAAAAGAGTAAAATATCAATTATAAGTCGAATAAACAAGATAAGTCACATATCAATCAATGTACGGATAAACATGTTAATGAGTCATGAAATTATCTAAACAATTAAGAAATAATCAAATTATCCACATCAAAACATCAATACCCTCATAAATGTTCGTCATTTCATTTATACGAGACCTCCATGATTCATTATCCATTAGTTCAGTCAATCAACAAAGTAACGCTCTATAAAGAGTCAAAGAAAGTCTTAAGTTACCTTAATCAGAGTTCAAAAAAAAATTATGAGTTTGCCCTTCCGTAATTCTTCGAATGTTTCCAATGTAATCAAATATATAATCCACGTGAGTATACAAGTATGTAGACACCATATTGTCATATTAAAGTTTAACTTGAAATTAGGATAAAAATTCAACCCGCAACCGTTGTGTTGAATTTAAAATTTTCTTTCAAAATTAGTTTATTCATGAATTGGGAAATTCACAAATCAAAAATTAGCCAAAACAGACTGTTAATCAACCCCCCAAATTAAAGAAATACATAAGTCTCATTTTGGGATTAAAAACTCTCAATCATAAATACCAATTAAATCACTAATTTAAGGATAGATTAGCAGAAAAAAATATAAATAAATGTTAGAATCTTACCCCGTGAAGAAATCTTTAAAAACACTATTGAAATTGTTTTAAATCGAGCTCTAAATCTCCCAAAATTGAGTTATGAAATTTAAGTTCAAAATTAAAATTTGAAATTCTTCTCAGGTGGCCCTTGATCGGGAATGTGATGAACCATTGTGAACACAATCCGGGATGCGAACTCAACCCTTTGCAAATGCAAAGCCCAGCCTGCAATCGCAAAGCACAATCACGACCTAGTCCCGAATCCTATTGATCACTTCTACATGATCGAGATCGCGATGTTGTACTTCAGATTCCCTCGCAAAAACGACGAGAGTCTATCCGGCGCGAAGAAGGCGTTATATGTACTAGAAAAAAAAATCAATTGTGATTATTTATAGCCAAATATTTTGGAATGAATCTTTGGGATTCAATCGAACCCTATAAAAATAAATTAAATATGTAGATTGACTAAAAAATAACATACATGACTTGTTGAAATTATCAGATTACCAATATGAGGTCATCTTGATCAAATGTTGATCACGATTAAACATAACTTTCTTAAACCTCAAGAATCTAATCAAAGGCTCAATCACTCTCGAACACTTCGGGATCCATACCAACAATCTAACGAAGTCAAAATTCACCTTCTGGACCTAACAGAGCTATTAGAATTTGCATCCTAGCTCGTTAACCTAGAATGGTGACTTTGATTAAACTTCTCAACTTTTAACCCTTTAAAATTGAAAAAGTCATCTAATATACATTTGATCACCTCGAGAATCATGTCACTTATTCCCATAGGTCACGAATGATATATAAAAGTTACAAAAAGAGACAAAATAGGAAAAGCACGCAAAAAATCAAAATGACTATGAGGATCGTTACAACCAAACTTCAGACACAAATTTTTACAACTTTGTATATTTAAAGTAGTTCCAAAATGGTTTATTTGCAACAACAAAAAAAACTTCGACTACAGCTTAAACGATGGTCCAAATTCTTTGGTTCGGGGTAGAAAGCTTCTCCCTCTGTCCATTTTTACTTGTCAAGTTTAGAAAATAAAGAAATAATTTATATTTTGGTTCTTAATTTACCTTTATTATTAGCTATAGTAATTTCTCAAAGCATTGAATTTATTGGGTGAAAGATTTTCAACCCCAACTTTGCTTTTAAAATCAAACCCCCCCCCCCCCCCCCCCCACAACTTTGAACAATAATCGAACTCCCCCTTTATTCTATGCAATGTCCATTTTACCCTTGTTATATCATATATATGTAATACCTCTTTATATATTATATATAATTTATTTTTAGCTTAGGTATTTATAACTTTTTCTTTAAGTTACTTAACTTTATAAGTAGAATAATATTTTAATGAATTAAAATTTAGTATTATTTTTATGACCGTTAATTCAATATAATAATGCATTAAGCGTGTGTATATGTATGCGTATATTTTTGTCTTTCTCCACTCTCTTACTCCATGTGTTTTATATTACTTGACCCTTCTTGATATGATACCCCTTAAATTAATTAGAGGTGTATTTTACTAAACTAACATTATTAATAATGTTTTGAAACTTTAAATTTGACTATCACTATTTTATACAGTTATTTAATACTAAGGATAGAAATAAAAAAAATATTAGAAAATTCTCTTGATTTGATAAATTGGACAAGTAAATTAAAACAACTATTTTTAGAATGAGGGTCAAGTAATATAAACGGCGGATGTATTCTCTATTGTCTATATAAATAAACAAGTTTTAATTGGCATTGATGGAGTATTACATAAATTGTAGTTTAAAATAATTTAAAATCTAAATAAATACAATCTTTAAAAATTTGACCTTTTTTTCTTTCCTACATCAAAGTATATTTGTATAGGTATTATTCTTTGCATTTTCACTTGTATAAATAAATATTAGAGTTTTGATTATTATTAATAAAATCAATTTTCTCATTATGGTAATTTACTTCATTATAGAACATCATTAACTTGTATACTTAATTACTATTTCTCACTTTTTCGTCCAAAAGATAATGTTTATGCTTTTTATGAAAATTTATTACATGAATTCAACAAAAATGAAAATATCATGATTTTAAAGAAGTAAAAAAAAATTGATAATGAAATGGCATAATAGGCATTTTAAGGATTTAATTATGATAAAGGGAGGAGTTTGATTATTGTTTAAAGTTGAGGGGGAATCTCGATTTTAAAACAAAGTAGGTGTGGGGGTGAAAGTGATTTTCACTTGAATTTATTATATTTAAAGAATGATATAATAAATTATCATTCTATTGTTGCTTTGGAGTGTGTCAAATCAATATTGGACAATTAAAAAAGAGAAACTTACAGGAATGACTATAGTATAATGGTTAATATAGTTCAATAGCTATAATTGTGTTAATTACAGTACGTAACCATAGTTTAAGTGGTCATCCCGATGTATTCATTGTATACAAGGTAAATTTATTATTGTATACTATTATACAGTTTTAATTTTAAGACACTAAACAAGATATTTTCTATTTTAAAAAAAGGTAAGTCCTTAAATTACGTCCATTAAACTCACAAACTTCCCATTATTAAACTACCATCTAAAATTATTCATTCGACGCTTAGCCGCTGAAATTCTTATTGGTTTAGTAAAAATTGAGATAAAATTTACTCAATTCTTCAGATTTCTCCATTGTTCCTCATCAGATTGATAAAAATATTTACAAATTGATACAAATATTTAGCATATGGAAAAAATAATGGAATACATTGGATACAAATAAAGTCAATAAACATGGAGTAAATACAATCATGATACCAAATGAATACAACCACGGTAAGTATACAATGATTGTCACAGTATGTATACAAGTGTTAGTTGTTTCATTCAATTGTATTCATGTATAAAAAATATTCATATATTCACTAATCAACAATTTAAAACTTGTGTTGATACTTAAATACAAGTGGACCACACAAGTATGAGTATGAATTGATACAACACACTAAAGTATCCAAATATTCATTTGTATAAAAAATAATCGAAAAAAAGTGAATACAAAAATATATTGTTTCCTCTGCTTCTTGTTGGACTTTTTTTTCATTGCTACCGGAAGCAACATTATTGACTTTTCTTCTCTTTTAAAGATTGATTTTCTCTTTTAAAGATTTTGAACCTTCTTTTCTCTTCACAGATTTTGCCCCTTGCTCTTGTTCAGGTAGATTCATCGGTATATCTCGTGAAACCCTCTTCAAATTACTATTATTCACCATTGTAATCGTGAAAACAAAGGCTTCAACATAAACCCTAGAAAAATAGATGAGATGGAAAACATACATACAATTTTTTTTTAAAAAAAATAACAATTAGAAGTTACCGATGAAGAGGAATCACGTTTTAGAGGCTGAAATCGTGTAAATGATCGTGATCTTTAAGGAGATTTGGGGGGAAAATGCAATAATTTAGGAATAATGAAAGAGAAAATTAGAAGGGGGCAATCAAAGGGAGAGGTTACTGAGCAAGGCGTGTAAAAACAGAAAAAGACGCCTGTAAAAATATTAATGGTGTGTAAATGTGTATTTGCTATTTAATATTGAATTGTATCCATATATAACAAATATTTTAAACTATAGCTATATATATATATATATATATATATAATATTGAATTGTATCCATATATAACAAATATTTTAAAGTATAGCTATATATATATCACTGTTTATCGTGTCAGTCAAACTGTATAAATGGGTCATAAAACCCAAAATATTTATATGTTCATACCCAAGTAATTCAAGAAATATTCATTCTTTCATAAATAATTACAGTCCATATCCCCATTCATTAAGACTGATAATTTTCGTTTAATTGATACTAAATCAGTATCATGTACTGTATGATAATTTTCGCTTAACTGATACTAAATCGGTATCATATACTATATTGGTATCATTAAGGCTGATAATTACTCATTAGTCAATGATACTATATATATCTATATATGGTATTATTAATGTTTCTTGTTCAGAAATTACTCATTAGTCAATGATACTATAAGAGTATATGTATATTGTTGTGGTATCATTAAGGTTTCTTGTTTAGAAATTACTCATTAGTCAATGATCTTATAGTATCATTGACTAATGAGTAGTTTCTGAACAAGAAACGTTAATGATACCATTACAGTATATATATACCAATTTGATATCAATTAAGCGAAATTATCAGTCTTAATGATACCAATACAGTATATGATACTGATTTAGTATCAGTTGAGCGAAATTAATTTGGGGATATATAATATAATTATTTAGTGGGGTATGAATGTAAAATGGCATATATTTGTAATTATTTTGCTTTTATAGGGTATTTGCTTTGTTTCCCCTTTAGTTTTTCCATTAAAAATAGATGAAGAAAGTACCTAACTAATTACATGATTTTAATTTTTAGCCTAAAATAACGATTAAAGCCTTAACCATTTTAGGGAGCAACATAAAGAGAAAATCCAAGATGGCAGTGCTTTTACCTGTTAAAGCAACAATATTTAATGGCTTGCACAAAAACTACCATTAAATATTTCCCTGAAATGAATGATTGATCTAATTTTATCATGGATAATTAAATGCTAGTAGTAGTAGAGAGGATCGAGAGCTTTGTGTAACATTAACCATTTTGGAACGTTGAATCTCAAAATTAATAGTGTGTCGGTCTTGCTTCTTTAAAAAAGTGTAAAACCTCAATAAATTAATATACGTGAGACTATGAAATATTATTATTTTATAGAGATATTATTTAATCGATAAATTAATATTTATTAATTTAAAGAGTGTTTTGAGATCCAATAAAGATTTATTTTGATTACATCAAAATCGTTGTATCTTACTAATTTATGTATCATATTTATTGAATTCACATAAAAAATAAATTTATTATACAAAAAGTACTAAATTATACATCAAAATCATTGTATCTTACTAAATTATGCATCATATTTATTGAATTCACATAAAAAATAAATTTATTATACATAAAGTACTAAAGTATACATCAAAACATTGTATCTTACTAAATTATGTATCATATTTATTGAATTCACATAAAAATTAATTCATTATATATAAAGTACAATGTATGTGCATGATTTTCATTATAATATATGTTTTGTTAAATAGTTCATTGGAAAGATCAATGTTGATGCTACCAATTTTACAATCTCGGCTTAATGACAAATGTCCAGCAAGAGACAATAGCAAATTATTTTTGACACTGCAAAATTTGTTCGGGGGATGAAATCTCAGAGAATTTAAATGAATCCACTGGTGAAAACGTCATTCATAAACTTGAGGTCATGATTTATGATCTCGATTATCGCAATAAAATGGACGTCAATAACCTATTGAATTACTTGGGTGAAAATGATACATGTTCAGAGGTACAGAGCTTAAAAGAAATGGTGGATATCATCGGAAAAAACAATGTTGATGATGAAATTGAAGATGATACAATACCTTTAGAATCAGTTATGCGTAAGGAAGCACTTATTGCATCTAAAACTATATACAGTTTTATGGTCCGGTTCAAAAAGACAATACCGAAACTTTGGATGCAATAAGAAAAGTTAGAGATGATCTTCAACTAGATTTAATTTTTAACAAAAAATAAAACACAATAGAATCATATTTCACTAAATTGTCTTAGATATATTTGTACTTTTAAAGAATTATTAATAAATAATAATAATGATACCATATATTTATATAGGGGTCTTCTAAAAATATATTATCTTATCGAAATGAGTGATTTTTTCCATTAGCCCAAGTCGGGACCGGAAGAAAATATTATGTTAGAGAGATTATTAATTTATCTAGTATTAATTTAGTGAGATTTTACTGTAATGGGTATTATTGGTCCCTTTACATAATAAATATCTTATATTAAAATTATTTTTAGAATTATTGTATCCTCCACTGAAGATTAGGAGTAGAAATTTAAAATAGTGCATGAGTAACTAAATAGTTTAACAACTAATAATTCACTAAGAGGTAGTTTAATTTGAATACAAGTTGAGATGGAATTAGTTATGATAGATAAGATATGATAAAAATATTCTTTATTGACTATTTGGTTTGTTGTATTCAAAATAATATGTATTGTATAAATTTTAAGAATAAGTTGTTTTTTTACAAAAATACCATTCACTTTATTTAGTTTTTTATATTTTCTTTGCAAGCTTTAATTATTCATCCTTGAAAATAAAACTTTCATCTTATTTATCTTAAATATTTTTTATGTACATGCCCATGATTGTACCGTATGTATTTAAAAATAAATCTTTCACCTTATTTAGCTTAAAAATAAAATTTCATCTTATGTTTTTTAAAGTAAAAGATAATTTATTTTTTATGTCACTTCATTTAAGCACATATCTCTCTTAAATTGTAAAATATTAAAGTTATCTTCATTTAATTGATATATAAAATACAAACTTTCAAGTTACAAAGAATATATAATTAAAAATATATAATTCAGTAGTACAGAAATCAAAATATAAATAAACATAAGAATTAGTCAAATAAATTCATAAATAAAAACTATATTTATATAGTAATATTTTTTAATGAAAAATTATCATAAAAATAAGGAGTAATGAAGGTTGTGAATGTTATTATACATGGAATTAAAAATAATACGAATATATATGGATATGAAAAGTGATATATAAAAAGAGTTTAAAGGGATACCTTATCCTAAGACCCAGTAAAGATAACTTATCCTAGGACTAATTATTATTCCCGAGATAAGTTATCCCAAACTTTGTAACCAAACAAGGAATTAAATGATACTTAAAATTTATTCTGGAATTAACTCTCCTTATCTATCACACGACCCCTAAATTTATAAAGATTTACAAGGCAGAGAAATTTAAAGTGCACATTTCATTTAATAGAGTAGAAGAAGATCAAACCTCTCCTTTTTATTCCATTTTTGCCCATCATGTTACTTCAAGCTATGAACATGAAGGAAAAATATAGGATGTTCTAGATGTGTAGAATGTAGATTATGTATGATATTACAATAATAATTTTTTCATAGAGGGTAGAATACAGATTGAACTCAACAAAGGGTTGAGGGTGGGAAGCATGCATTCAAAATAATAATTAACAAATGGATTTGGTATATCATTAAATGGGTATGAAAATATACACTAGTTTCTTTTCTTTCTGTTCTCATTATGATGTCTCTCAGGATTTAACTAGGAATTTTGTCCCTATAAATACTAAAATAGCATAGATATTACTCTATTGAACTTGAGTTTTGAGTTTTTAAGAGTATCCAGAGTTCTTTTGACAAAATATATACAATTATGTTGTAGATAATAAAATTTGCGTCAAAAAAAATAATAATCAAGATAGAAAATAGTATCGCAACAATCATAGTATTTAATTCAATATATGAGTGTTACATTCTATATGAATCCTCCGATTCTTCTTTTTGAATATAAATTCAAGAGTCTTTGAGTTTGAGCTTGTGGACTTGTTCTTGATTTGTATTTGATTTAAAGGACCTTTGAGCTTGATTTTGAATTTTGATGAACTTGATCTTGACTTGTACTTGAATTCAAGGTCCTTTGAGCTTGATCTTGAATCTTGATGAACTTGATCTTGAATCTTGATGAACTTGATCTTGACTTTACTTGAATCCAAGGACTTGAAGCTTGATCTTGAATATGTTAGTCTAGATCTTGACTTGTATTTGAATCCAAGGGTCTTCGAGCTTGCTCTTGACTTGTACTTGAATCAAAGAGCTTGAAGCTTGATCTTGATCTTGAATTAGGTGGTCTTGATCTTGACTTGTTTTGAATTCAAGGGTCTCCGAGCTTGATCTTGAATCTTGATGAACTTTATCTTGACTTGTACTTGGATCCAAGGACTAATCTTGAATTTGGTGGTCTTGATCTTGTCCTGTGTTTGAGTTCAAGAGCCTTTGATCTTGAGCTTGATCTTGAATCTTTGTCTTGATCTCTAGATCAACTTTTGATTGAACTCTAGGGCCTTTGAGCTTGATCTTGAATCATCGTCTTGAATCTTGATCTCTAGAACTTGTAGAGAAATACTTGAGTGTTTGAATGCTTGTAGAGAAATTTGTGACGTTTGGTCCATGAGCTCTCTCTAGTTTCTTGTTAGAATTCTAATGGATTTTTTTCAATTAAGACGGCCCCTATTTATAGTTGTAGAATGAAAGAGTTGTAGTGATGACATGTTTTTTTCGGCCAAACAGATTTAAGCGACATGGAGATATTTGATTGGTCAGAAGATGTCATTTGTACACACGTGACATATTTTTATTGGCTTTTGATTTGACTAGGGATTTCATATCATTTGGACATGTGACATTATTATATTGGCTTGTTTGTTTGACTTGGCATGCTACATGATTTGACACGTGGCATCAAATTGGGTCTCTATAATAAGATGATATATTGGATTTAGCAATATGAGTGTCACACCCCGAGCCTACACCCTGGACATGGACGATACTTAGAACCATTTCTAGTCTCAAGCGAATCCTTGGTCTGACTTACTGCTAAACTAAAAGACTGAAAAACATATGCAGAAACTTTATAAAGGACTCACATTAGGATGATTTAAACAAAAAAAACCATCACAACAACTTTATCTAAAAAATTCAAAATTCAAAATAATAATAATATAAGTGTTTGAAAATATCTGAAAACAATGAATCCTCTAGCTCGTCTATGAAATCTCTACCGAATAGAAGATAGGTTCGTGGGACAAGACCCACAGCTATATGCCTATTCTACTAGTAATGACTGATAATCAAATGAACTGAACTAGCTAAACTGGAGCCCTCCGAAAGCAAAGGGGTCTCATAAAAAAGTTGATGGAAAGAGATCCCGTTGAAGCGGTTACTGACGATCACGAACACCTGAATCTACATCATTTAAAGATGCATCGCAAATGGCATAAATACATGAAATGTACAGTATGTAATATAGCTGAATGAACAATTGACTAAACTAAATAAATTGAGCTGAATGAGTAACTCTAAATATAAATTGAAATAAAGTCAAACTGAATAGTAAAACATGTCAGTTTACTTAACAACAAAATTTTACTAGTGAGATATATGCAATAATAGTAAATACTGAAAATAATATAGCTTTACTTTTTTTGGGGAGTTTCTCTATCACATGAGCTCATGATGATACAAGTCTTGATCACGTTGCCAAAATCATCCTTTACCTTGCCAGGATAAAGGACGAATTTAACTAATGGATCCAATCTATGAGCTCTTACTAGGAGCTTTACGAGGAGTCGCTCGAATCAACAACACGATCATATCCTATGCTGGTGGTGCAGTTATGGGGTTTGGATTATCTAACCTTTACACAACTTGGTGTTCAATACTACTCACTAAACAATGCAATAAAGCTCAATAGTTGTATGATGTCCCCTTCAGGAAAAAAATCCCACTTTAGGGGAAAATTGATAATCCTTGTCTTGAGTTAATACTCAAAATGCTTCTTTATAACTGTACTGAACTTGCTTTTATGAAACACTGATTGTACTTTCTTGAAACTAAGATATGTTTCATTTAGAGCTAACTATGCATTTGTTGCTAAAAACAATGCATTTGAAGCAATTCATGTTTTCTTGAAACTCTTTCTAAAATAATGCTTTAAAACTTGGAGTTCACTTTACTTATGAAAACAATGCATAAGAGATAGTATGTCAAATTCTTCAAATAACTCTTAGCTTCAAAAGGAATCGAAGACACTCAAATTGTGAGGCGGTTTCACGAGTAAAAAAAAGGAATTCAATTCCGTTTTGGTTTTGGGTTCCTAATTTGTTTTGGACTCAGTTATTTTATTCAGGGTTTTCTACATCTATAAATAGTCCATAGAAATAATTATTGGAGGGAAGACTTTTTAAGGAAGACACTTTGTAAGGAAAAATTGTCAATACTTTTTAGGGTTCTTTTCTTCTTCTTTTTCTTAGGTATTAGTAGCTAAAGACCCTTGTTCTGGGGCTGCGGCCATGGGTAATTGTTGAACATCGATTGTTTTGAATTAATGTTGGTTATCGTTTAAATTACTTTTGTATTCTTGTTTTAGTATTTCATGCTTGATCACCATAGAAATAAATCTATTGTCTATTCTTGGACTCGAGAGATAAAGAGGTAGATAGACCAAAGAATGCAAAGAGCTTGTTCTAACTTTGTTTAGATTCGTGTTCAGGAGTGACGCCCGGACGAACACCTCGCTTGGTTACGAAACATGATGAAATATAAATGCTCGCCAATTAGGACTGCCTATCCCCACTCAACGATGTAGTTAGACAGCTAGTTGGAGTAGGCGATTAGAGGTCGAGAGATCATGATCATAAAATCAACCCTGTAAATCAGTAGTTTGATAACCGTATTTAATTCATTACATGAGATGCGATACATGAAACCCTATGCATGTTGCAGCCCTGGAATTGTCCCAATCACTGTAAGTTAATCTTAAGTATTTAATTTTTGCATTCTTTTATTTCTTTTGACACTCTTAAATAAATAATTAGACTAGTATAATTTAGTAAATAGTTAATTGACAAGTCTCTGTGGGTTCGATATTCCGGTTCTTAAAGAGTGACTTATTACTTCTGCGACCACGTACACTTGCGTGTGCAATTGGAAGCAACAAGTTTATAATATCTCCCAATTGGGATCATTTGTCCTCGAATGATGATCAAGATGAGGTAACCAACTTAAGCTAACTCTCTCTGAAAAAAATTCTACATCAAGGTCATAGGCATTTGAAGGAGTAGACAAGGCACAAATATAACGTAGAAACTAAAACATTCAAACACAAGGCGTAGGTGTTGAATCTAAAATAAGTGAAGGACTTTTACCTTCAATATCTTCATCATAAGGAACAAATCATAATTGTGGATGTCTAGCTTTCGTATCCTCTTCGACTTTCCATGTAACCTCTTCAACAAACTAATTTTTCCATAATTCCTTGATTAATATAACCTCTTTGGTCTTCAATTTGTGAACCTGACAATCAAGACTCTTAACTGGAACCTCTTCATAAGACAAGCTATCCTTCACACCAATACTTTCGGTGGGCAAGATGAGTGAGGGTTTACCTATGTACTTTTAAGCATGGAAATATGAAACATTGGGTGGACTGCTTCTAACTCTGATGGTAGCTCTAACTCATAAGCTACTTTGCCAATTCTATTCAAAATTCAATATGGACCAATATAGTAGGGACTGAGGTTTCTCTTCTTTCCAAATTTCATGACACCCTTCATGGGTGAGACCTTTAAGTAAACCCAATCATTCACCTCGAATTCTAAGTCCCTATGCCTAACATCAGTATAGGACCTTTGACGACTCTACACAATCTTCAACCTTTCCTCAATAGTCTTAAACTTCTTCATAGCCTGATAAACAAGTATGGCCCTATCAATTCTACTTCACCAACTTCAAACAAACCAATCGGGGATCTGCACCTTCGCCTATGAAGTGCCTCAAAAGGAACCATTTGAATACTAGAGTGGTAACTATTATTATATACGAACTCTATGAGAGGCAGGTGGTCATACCAACTTCCCTTGAAGTCAATAACACAAGCCCTTAGCATGTATTCTAGACTCTGAATAGTATGCTCTGCCTGACCATCTATCAGTGGATAAAAAGTGGTACTAAGGTTCACCTTTGAACCCAAAACTTTCTGAAATGACTTTCAAAACTAGGAGGTGAATTGAGCACCCCTATCTGAAATAATGGACAACAGAACTCCATGAAGTCTGAATATCTCACGGATGTACAATCTGGCATAATCGTCCATTGAATCAGTAGTCTTTACTGACAAGAAATGAGATGACTTGATCATTCGATCTACAATTACCCAAATCGCGTCATGTGGTTGATGAAATAGTGGTAAGCCGATAATGAAGTTCATATTAATCATCTCCTACTTCCACTCAGGGAGAGCTATATTCTAAGCTATGCCACATGGCCTCTAGTGCTCAACTTTAACTTGTTGACAATTCAGAAACCTAGCAATAAAATTTGCAATGTCCTAGTTCATTTCATTCCACCAATAGACTTCTCTCAAGTCACGGTACATCTTTGTGGAACCTGGATGAATCGAATACTTGAAATTTTGTGCTTTTTCCATAATTCTATCTCTGAGACCATCCACATTTGAAATGCATAACCTGCCTTAGTATTTCAATACACCATCTCCCCCTTGTTCAAAAGTCATCACCTTTTGCTTATGAACTTCTTCCTTTAACTGAAGTAAGATGGGGTCATTGTCCTGCTTTTATTTCACTTCCATCACTAGGGATTATTTAGCCTCATTTTGAACAAGAAGACCACCTTCCTCCGAGTCTAAAAGACAAACTCCCAAATGGGCAAGTCTATGCAGTTCTTTAAGCAACTCTTTCGTTCGTTCCTCTACATGAGCAACACTTCTCATAGATATTCTACTAAGAGCATCAACCACAATATTAGCCTTACATGGGGGGGGGGTAGAGAATACTCATATCATAGTCCTTAAGCAGTTATATCCATCTTCTGAAAACATACTAGAGACTCTTGTGATCAGTGAACACATTCGTGCACACCATAGAAATAATGACGCCATATCTTTAATGCAAATACTATAGTTTCCAACTTGAGATCATGAGTCAGATAATTCTTTTCATGGGTCCTAAGCTATCTAGAAGCATAAACTATAACTTTACCATCTGCATCAAAACACAACCAAGTCCCAATCTGGACGCATTGCAATACTCAACAAAACCCTTTATACCCTCTAGTAGAGTCCACACTGGAGCAGTAGTGAATAGGGCTGTTCAAAACCGAACCGAAACCGATAACCCGAACCGAAAATAAGTTATTGGTTTATCAGTAATGGGTTATTGGTTTAGCAGTTTTGATAACGGTTTAAATTTTTTTTGTTATCGGGTTATCGGTTCTTAACGGTTTGAGGTTTTTTCTTAATGGATTAACCGATAACCCGATAGTAAATTAAATAATTATATTTTTATCATTTTGTATATAAAGTCCTTGACTTAGAGTTTAGTTTCCTACTTTTATTTTTGGCTGTCTCAAACTCTTGGGGTATTCTACAATGTAAAAGTGTTTGCTTTTTAGCAAGATGTTATTTTTGAACTCATGTGCATGGTTCATTTGGTTTGTCACCTTGTTTTTTACGTGATTTATAACGACTTTTTTTTGTATCAAATCTTAACGGTTAAACCGATAACCGAACTGATAACGATCAATAACCGATAAACCAATAACCGATAATTCAATATCTTAATGGTTCTTTAACGGTTTAGCATCGCTACAAACCGATAACCAATAAGCCAAACCGAGAAACTTCAAAACCGAACCGAACCGACCGATACGCAACCCTAGTAGTGAACTGAGTTTTCAATTTCTAAAAGTTTTTCTCACAAGCCTCAGACCATTGAAACTTGACTTTTTTCTAGGTCAACTTAGTCAAATGAGAGGAAATAGATGAAAACCCGTCTATGAGGCTCTTATAATAGCCAGTCAAACCCAAGAAACTCGTAATATCAGTCGAGGTTGTGGGTCTATGCCAATTCTTTTACCACTTCTATTTTATGAGAGTCAACCTACATACCTTAGCTGGATACTATGTGGCCTAGGAATACCACAGACTTTAGCCAGAATTCACACTTTGAAAACTTGGTGAATAACTCAAGGTCTTTAAGAGTTTAGAGAACTATCGTGAGGTGACTGACATGATCCTCCTCACTTCTAGAGTAGATTAAGATGTCTTCGATGAACACAATATCAAACATATCCAAATACTACTTAAACCTTTGTTCATGAGGTCCATAAATACTGCAGGAGTGGGAATTAAACCGAAAGACAAAATAAGAAACTCGAAGTAACCATATCGCGAGTCTTGAAAGTTATCTTAGGGATGTCATTTTCTCTAAATTTCAACTGATTGATAGCGGATCTGAGGTCTATCTTAGAGAAGCAAATGGCACCATGAAGTTGGTCGAATAAGTCATTGATTCTAGGAAGGAGACACTTATTCTTTATGGATACTTTTTTCGACTAGCGATAATCGATACACTGCCTAAGGGAACCATCTTTCTTTCGCACGAAAAGGACTGGAGCACTCCAAGGCGAGATACTTGGTTTGATGAAACCATTATTAAGGAGATCTTTTAACTGCTATTTTAACTCTTTTAACTCAGTTGGAGCCATTCTATATGGACGAATAGAGATGGGTTGAGTATCAGCTTGGAAAGTTTAGCATGTTGTTCATGAGCATGTTTTGTCAAACTCACTATCAGCTTTGTTAGGTTTGCAAGTTGCTACTCTATATATAGCGCATTTGTTACCATTGCTTCCATGATTGTTTGGGATGTCAGAGATTATCATTGATTGTTACACAAGTTAATCTTTATTGGGCTCACATCACGCTATGTTAGCGGAAATGATTCATCACTTGAATTATCATTTTTCTTCTAAGTGGAGTTCTTAGATCCAGAAAGGTCAAGTAGTTAAAGTTTTCTTAACTCTTTCAGTTTGTTGCTTTCTTCACCTAGCGCATTGGTAAAGGATATTTCTCCGTTTAGGGATGAAGATCCAAAGACTAGAGTCGACGTCGACACCTGGAGTGATTATCATCCCACAGTGCTTGCTTTCTTCTTGTAATAGGTCAAAAGCTTCCAAAGGTAACACCGAGGATGCTTTCCACATCAGTAAAGAATTTGGAGTCAACAACTTTCGAAGAAGTTGATTTGGAGTTGATCTTATTGGAAACCATTTCGATGTCCTTAAGCTTTTGATGACCGAAAAGTTGATATTAAAGGTATATATTGCCCCACTGGCATGTCAAAATTTATAGACAATAAAATTCGTGAAGAGAAAATAATAATCAAGACAGAAAATAGTATCGTATCAATCATAGTATTTATTTCAATATATATATGAGTGTTACAATATCTATGAATACTTTGATTCTTCATTTCAAGCATATATTCCAGAGCCTTTGAGCTTGATATTAAATTTGGTGGACTTTTTCTTAATTTGTTGAATTGGACAACCTTTAAGTTTGATCTTGAATCTTTATGAACTTGATTTTGAGCTGTATTTGAATCCAGGGGCTTGAAGCTTGATCTTGAATTTGGTGGTCTTGTTCTTGATTTGTATTTGAATTCAAGGGCCTTTGAGTTTCATCTTAAATCTTGATGAACTTGCTCTTGACTTGTACTTGAATCTAAGGGATTGAAGCTTGATCTTGAATTTGATGATGTTGATCTTGACTTGTATTTGAATTCTAGGGCCTTCAAACTTGATCTTAAATCTAGGTGAACTTGATCTTGAATTGTACTTGAATCCAAGCTTCTTGAAGCTTGATCTTGAATTAGATGATCTTGATCTTTACTTATTTTGAATTCAAGGGCCTTCGAGCTTGATCTTGAATCTTGATGAACTAGATCTTGACTTGTACTTAAATCCAAGTGTAATGCCCCGCAACTTCTAAGTAAAGATCCAAACTATTCTTTGTATGCTTATAGGTCCAAACTGAATGATTTTTAATTTATATTTGCATGTGAAGGTCCATTACTAAGTGTGGGAAGTGTATCGTATGTGGTGTAGGGTTATAAGAGACCTCTAACACTAAGTCGAGTTTAAATTTACCGACTAAGTTTTTCACATGAGTTCATATAAGAGTCAACTTCACATATCTCCTACTATATGAAGAGCTACATGTCTCATAATCTATCAAATTAAAGATGTTTGAGTCTAGTTCGCACCGCATCTGACTACTCGTCAATCCAACTTTTGAGTAAACAGTTAGATCCTTTTAGTAAAGAGTGGAAGAGCAGCTACGCAACTGGGCAGACCTGCATGGGTCACGTAGCTAGCCATGTAGCCTGCGTGACCACTTCCAGAATACGGCCAGAAATGTCCCCAAACCTACGTGGGTTATGTGGGGGGCTATGTGGTCCACGTAGCTGTAGCTAAATTTATAAAATGTTATTCTAGGGTTTCTTTTCTCACTTTTCACTCTTTGATCGACCTCATTAGCCCTCAAGAGCTCTATTCTACCCTACTAAGTCTAGGTAAATATTCTTGATGATCTTACAACATAAATGAAGGAATTACTATAAGATTCTAAAATTTAATCCTCCTCTTATCTCTAGTGAATCAAGAACTCACACTAGGGTTCAAGATTTGATTTTTTTCGAGCAAGATCCTCCACCTATTAAAGGTATTATACCTTCTTCCACATCAAGGTAAGGTTCCCCCATGAAATTCTAGTAAATCTACGTATTTTAATAAAAAGAATTTGAATTATTAATGAAATCCTACATCATAACCTTAGAATTTTAAAGAAAAGGTTAATCAAGATTCCAAGAATTGAATTCTTGGACCTTCTTCTTCAAGCTATGGTTCTTCCTTGAATTCATGAAAAACAAATTAGGTATGTAAAGCTTCACTGAGGGTACCCTTTCACCCTCATGCCAAATTTGTACTTTCTTTCAAAGAAATTCTACCGAATTATTGGAATTCAAGTTGGAGTTTTTAATCAAATTATGCAACTTCATCATGAGTTTCTATTTTTGTTGATTTACTTGGGTTTAAAACCGTATTCATCTAGTTTATCATGTTTTCTACCTATTTCTTTAACCACAATGATTTTTGGCATGAATTTGGCATAAAATTAGCATGATACATACTTCAGTTTAATACAGGTTATTGAAATATGATTTTTGAGCCAAGACTCATATACTATTCAGATAGACATATAGTTTGCCTACTTATGAGCATTTCAGTATATGTGTATTATTTAGGAAAGATTATTTAGCACCGAGGACAAGCGGGTTTAAAAAATCTAAGTCTCATAACTATGTGTCACCATAGAATTTGAGTATACCGCTAGTCCTTTAACTCCTTTAGCCCAAGAGGTATAGTAGTGAATTCACATTAGACAGATAAGTTCTATATTTTGGAAAGGTATAAGGAAGCTCTTCCAACTGAGATTATAAGTTGGATATCATAAGCTCACATGGTGAATGTCAGTTGTAAGAAACTTTCCAGTACAAGCATTATTATTTCTATACACTTAAGTTATATCATGATTTTTAGATTAGTAGTCTCTTGTATATTTTCAGTCAGAGCTATAGAATCAGAGTTACCTATACTGATTTTGAAAGTAGATTTTCTAAATGATCCCTATTCTTTGATTTGTATGTCGCTCTTCTATATCTATATATATATATATATATATATATATATATATCATATGCTCTTGATTATTGAGTAATAATTAATGTTTAAGTGTCACTTTATATACTCAGTAAATTCTACCTACTGACCATATACCATTCTTTGTGTTGTAATCTATTATGATGTAGATTAAGGCATTCACTCTCACACTTGTGGCTAGTCAGGTGTTCGCAGTTTCAGTCTACAATTGGTGAGTCCTCCTCATTCGAGGACATCATGAAGTATTTAGTAGTGAGCTTTACTTTTAGACAGTTATTTCTTTTGAGGTAGTTGGGGGTCATGTCACGGTAGACTTATTTCTTTTCATTCCTATTAGTAAAGACTTTTATTCAGACCTTAGTTATTTAGTTTTCTATGGAAATTTTAATATTTCTCATATATACATTAAGTATTTTGCTCAGTTAGTAATGTTTTAGCTTCCTCTTTCACTTCTTAGAATGTTAGTTCAGTTATTAGCAGTATATCAATATCAATGTTTCACTTGGGGTCATTTGTGATTCTAAGTATCGGTCACAACTAGGGTGTAGACTCGGGTCTTGACAAACTTGGTATGAGAGAATTAGGTTCAAGTGTCCTAAGATGTCTTAAAAGGCGCATTCAATAGGGTCCTTTTTATGGGTGTGAAGTGTGCCACACTTATAACGGGGAGGCTACATGATGTTTAGGAAATATTTCCCTTTTTCATGTTGTCAGTCGCGATATAGAATTTAAATCTGTTCACCTTTTCTAACTCTTGCTTATACGTGTTTCAGATTATGCCTCCAAGAAGAGCCGTTGGTCATATGATGCAAACTAGAAATAGAGGATGTCCCGCTAAATAGAATGAAAATCCCCCTACAGCAACAGCTAGTGAGAACACAACCCCCTTAACAAAAACGTTTGTTGGAAGCGACCGGAAAGATATTTATGCAATAGCAGCCATAGTTGTTTTCTCTTCTAGGTCAAACATTGGATCCCACTTCAAAGTGCACATGGAATATGACCATTGATGGTGAGTCAAATAGTTAGCAGGTTTTGAGAGCAGGTTCACATAGTCCTCTAAATTAGCTGCTCTAATTAATACATATCAATTGTTGAACAGATCAATGTTACATTCTCCTTTGAGCTCACATTGTTTAGGAATCATTTTTCTTAAATCTTTAACCTGGGGCACACCGTATGAAAATTTACCAATCAGAATGTATTGTAAATTATCTGGGTGAATTCTTCTTCATCCCATATAACTCTGGGTTCTCTATGCAAATAAGCAACATGTCGCATAAGAATAGATTTAGTGATTATTGGAGTAGCATGAAGTTTTGATGCATAATCCTAGGGCACATTAATCATTTGTTGGGGCTGGTCAATCTCAAGAGGAGGTTGTCCTAGTGATGTGGTGGCCATAGCCACCAGAGTTTAGGTCGGTAGGCAAGATTTAGGGTTACCAACTACTTTCGTATCCATCTTTTCTATGCACTTTTTTGTACGTTCTAAGTTAAATTACTTTCAATAATGAAAATGTGACATTCTTTATTGGACGCACTAAAAAGAAAAGTGTCATATAAATTTAAACAAAGGGGTATGTTTTTTAACTTCAAAAAAATAAATTTTGTTACTTTTAGAAGCACTTATTTTCTCTTAGGAGTTTGGCCAAAACACCTCATTTTTCTTAAATATAAGAACTTTTTGAAGAAAATAAAACGTTGACCTCCCAAAATTTTGTTCAAACAAATTATTAGCCGGAAGATGCGAGGGTAGATGAGAGACTTTGGGGTGGGGGTACGGTTATTACAAATTTAATAGGCTAGTATTAAGGGATCCTTATAATCCATAAACATAAAATAAGTTAGATAATTAAAGTCTTCCCAATAATGATAATTAAGTTTACTATTTTGTATCTGTATGTAAAAATCTATTATATAGAAGTCAAGCTTATTACATAAAGAAAGGGTTCTCCCTGTCGAGTGGCAAACAACCCAACAAGCCCAGCACAAAACCAAGAAGTTATTACTGTTTTTTCAGTATTCATTGGAAAAATTCAAACCACATAATTAAATAAAATTTTAAATTATTAAATATTAGTTTTTTTTATTTATAAAACATAACAAGTATATTACAAAATATAAAATTTGAAAAGAAAAAAAGAAGAAGATGTATTTCCTTTGTGTGTAGCTCTTTCCTCTTCTCCTTCGACTAAGATCAGAGGTGGATCTAGGATTTGGAGGTCCTGGGTGCCACATTGATCAAGTAAGATAAACGGGTCGGTTGTTTTAATTTTGGGTTACAATTCGAGTTATTTATCTTCTTCAATTTTAATAAACAAATCGATCAAACATGCATGTTAGTAATATTTTCTTTTAGATATTCTGAGATTAAAAATAACTAAATAATTCAATTTTTATTTCTTTTTAGGAATTAGACGCCTTATTCGCTGAAATTTTGAGGAAAAAAGAGATTTTTCATATTAAAATTTGAGCTTGTATAAACTATCTAACAGTGCTAACTTAATACATTCATATTCTATTGATTTTATTTTTTGTTGCAGATATATAGTAGGGAGAATAAAAATTATAGTTTCAACCTAATCATCTTAATTCAGTACTCATTAATTGATATAGAATAAACACGCAACACTCATATCAAGAGATTATTGATTAGGGAAAGAGAAAGTAAAAAAAATTAATAATTAATTACGGTTAAAAGGGGTCAATTTGAATTAATAAAGAATAGTAAATAAATAGTAAGAATGAATGGAAGAAAAAAAAACTAAAGCCCTTCCCACATTAATGAAAAAGACAAAAAAAGAAAAGTAAAAAAAAAGAAAAAGAAAAAGCTTCACAGCAAAAAATAATGCTGGCAGTGAAGTTCAAACCCTCGTTGCTTGTGTAGCAAAGTGTCTCCTTTGCCAATTGAACCATCCACCATTTTGTTTAGTGGGTGGCAAAGTTAATATATATTGATTTCTTACACATATATACATATATATATATACAAAGTTTTTTCCGAGATCACTGGGTGCCGTGGCACCCCCACCCGTCAACATAGATCCGCCCCTGACTAAGATTACTATATGCTATAGATCGGTGATATTTCCATTTTTTCTACTAGTAGAGGAAGGAATAGAAGAACTCATGAATTGAGGTTGTTGCAAGAAAGAGAAGAACACAAGAACATTATGGCAATGCATGTCAAGTTTCAGAAAAATATGAGAAATAGAAATATGAAATTTGAAGAACCAAGATGGAAAAATATCGATTTGTAAACATGCTAAACCGTTATAAAACCATTAAGATATAGGCTTATCGATTTATTCGTTATTGGTTCGATTAACGATTTAACCGTTAAGATTTAACACAAATTTTTTTTTTGAAAAGCACTTAGAAAAAATCATTGAAAATGAATCATGCACATGAGTTGACAGATTGCCTGTTACACAAAAACAAACACCGTCAGAAGAATAACCGAGTTTTAAAATAATCAGAAATAAGAGTATGAAACTAAACTCTAAGTCAAGCTAAGTGGTATCAATATAATCTACTATCGAATTATCGATTAACCCGTTAAAAAAATTTAAATCATAAGAATCGATACTTTAATAATAAAAAATTAAAACAACCCTAGCTTCTATAGGTTTTAGAAGACTTTGTTTAGTTATATGCTTAATCATTTTCACAAATGACTTTTCTAACAAAAACAGTTCAAGAAACACTAATAGAAAGATAAATAGAGTTTGCATGCTCTATTTGTGATATTAATTTTACCTTTATTAATTAAGAATAATGCAAAGGATACAAAATATTATGTTACAAAAGAGATGAATTACATATCCATTCAAAATTAGATTTATTTAAGTGTGATGTAATGACCTTTAATGTCATTAACATTCACATACATTTCTAAGAATTTACTTCTTCTCTTTGAAACTCCTTTTTTGCAAATCCTATATAAAGAGATGTTTTTGGTGAACATAAGAAACCAACACTACCAAAAAAAGAAGAGAAACTTCTTCCTCCTTTCTTCTTAGCTTATTCTTAGAATATTTTTTGGGAAATTGGTTTTGGGTAACCTCCAAACTTTCAGCTACGAGTGCACGTGTTTGAGAGTAACTGTGGAACCTTGGGGAGCGACCAGTGAAAATGATTTGCACTGGAGTCGAGCCGAAATCGCTTTTAAGGCAGTGGCTTGCCACGACACAGTGTTTGTATTAAGTTATTCACTACTTTATAATTTCAATCCAATATCAATATTGTAGTATTTTTCTCAACAATTTGAAAGCGACTTTCTTAAATATAATATTGATAAATGGCTATTTCTTTGAACAAAACTTTTTCTGATTTGTCAAAACTTGAGCCTTTGGATGGAAACAATTTTAAACGCTGGTCACAAAAACTTTTGATTTTCTTTGAACAATTAGAAGTTGATTATGTTTTATTTAATGAACCTTCTATTGATGGTTCTAACACTACTACTGATTCTAACAATGTTGTGGCAGTTAATGATGTTGTTAAGAAGAAGTTTGAAAAGGATAACAGAACTGTGAAAGGACATTTGTTAAACCATATGACTAACCCTTTGTTTGATTTATTTGTTACCTATAAATCTGCTAAGGAAATATGGGATAGTCTAGAAAATAAATATGGTTTGATGATGCAGGAAAGAAAAAATATGTTGTCGCTCAGTGGATTAAATTCTAAATGGTTGACAATAAACCTATAATGGAACAAGTTCACGAATATGAAAACTTGACTGTTGATGTTCTCAATGACATGAAGATGTGTGAGATTTTTCAGGCTAATGTTCTGCTTGAAAAATTTCCACCATCTTGGAGTGATTATAGAAATTAATTGAAACATAAAAAAGAGAATTTAACTCTCCAAGAACTTATTAGTCATATGAGGACTAAAGAGGCGAACCGTCTCAAAGATAAGATGGAAGCACTTTCTCTTAATTCTTCTAAAGCTAATCTTGTTGAATCTTCTGGTACTATTGTGAATGACAGGTTTAAAGGCAAACAGAAGAAAGTCCCAAAAAAGGAACATGTGAAGAAGAAAAATTAACTTAACAAGCTAGAGAGTCAAATTCAAAAATCTAAGGGTCCTTGTTTTGTTTGTGAAAAACTTGGTCACAGGGCTGCCAAGTGCTATCAAAGAAAAGGGAAGGACTCAAAGCAGGAAGGACAAAGTGATGTCCAAGCTCATCTTGCTGAATGAAGTGATTGTTGTTGTAGTCGTTGAGGCAAATCTAGTAGCTAACAAAATTGATTGGGTGCTAGACATTGGTGCTTCAAGGCATTTTTGTGCCAATAAGGATTTATTTCATGACTTTGAAGAGTCCACTGATGGAGAATGTGTTTACATGGGTAACTCCACTACTGCTGGAATTATGGGTAAAGGAAAAGTTTTACTTAAATTAACTTCTGGAAAAACTTTATACTTGAACAATGTTTTGTACATTCCCTCCCTCCGTAGAAACTTAGTTTCCGGAGCACTTCTCATCAAAATAGGCCTTAAACTTGTTTTTGAAGCTGATAAAATAATTATTTCTCGTGAAGGAGAATTTGTTGGGAAGGGATATCTTAGTGGAGGCTTATTTGTATTGAACATTGTTCAAGAGATTTTCAATAATGCATATATTTCAAATTCTGCTTATATTGTTGAGTCTATTAATTTGTGGCATGATAGACTAGGTCATGTTAATATTGCTTCTATTAAAAGATTTAGAAAAATGAAATTAATTTCTATGATAAAAACTGATGATTTTTCTAAATGTCATGTGTGTGTAGAAGCAAAGCATGCCAAGAAGCCTTTTAAATATGTTATTAGTAGAAAGACCGAATTACTTGAACTAATACATTCAGATTTAGCAGATTTCAAGAATACTATCAGCAAAGGTGGAAAAAAGTATTACATTACTTTTGTTGATGATTTTTCTAGATACACTAAGGTATATATTCTTAAGTCTAAAGATGAGGCTGAAAGCATATTTTTGAAATTCAAGGTAGAAGTGGAAAATCAATTAGACAGGAAAATCAAGAGATTTAGATCTGATAGGGGTGGTGAATATAGTACTAAAAATCTCGAGGATTTTTGTAAGAAAAATGATATTATACATGAGGTTAGTTCTCCCTGTACTCCCCAACAAAATGGTGTAGCCGAACGAAAAAATAGAACTCTTAAGGAAATGATGAATTCTATGCTTTTAAGCTCTGGTCTATCTGATAATATGTGGGGAGAAGCAGTCTTGTCAGCATATTATATTCTTCATAGAGTTCCTCATAAGAAGTTAGACAAGACCTCATATGAGTTGTGGAAAGGGTTTGCTCCTAACTTGAAATTTCTGAAAGTGTGGGGGTGTTTGGCTAAGGTTGATCTACCTGATTTTAAATGAGTAAACGTTGGTTCTAAGATTTTTGATACTTTCTTCATTGGTTATCCTCAAAATAGTGTTGCATATATATGTATGTCTCCAAGTGATCATTCTATTTGTGAATCTAGAGATGCAGAATTTTTTGAGCATATTTTTCCTTTGAAAAATAATGTGCCTAGTGATGTGCAAAATAATGCTTCTACATCTATGTCTGTTAATTCTCATGTTATGCCTTCTTCTGATATTATTTCTAATGAGCATGAAAATGAACTTAGACGGTGCAAAAGACGTAGAACTAAGACTAGTTTTGGTCCTAATTTTATCACTACTTTCTTAACTGAAAATTTTGATATTAATGTTTTAAATAATGAATTAGTGTCTATCTACTTAATAGAAGAAGACCCTAAAACTTATGATGAAGCAATAAGATCAATAGATGCTATATTTTGGAAAGAGACTATTAAAAGTGAATTAGAATCTATAGTTTCTAAACACACTTGGGACTTTTATGATTTGCCTAAAGGTTGTAAACCCATAAGTAGCAAGTGAATATTTAAGAAGAAATTGAGACTTGATGGTACAATTGATAAATATAAGGCTAGACTTGTGACTAGGGATTTTAACCAAAAGAAAGATGTTGATTACTTTGATACTTATTCTCCTGTGACTAAAATAGCAACCATTAGGACTCTTATTGCTTTGGCCGCTATTCATGATTTAGTGGTACATCAAATGGATGTCAAAACAACATTTCTAAATGGTGATTTAGAGGAAGAGATCTATATGACTCAACCTGAGGGGTTTGTGGTTCCAGGACAAGAGGATAAAGTATGCAAATTGAGAAAGTCCTTGTATGGACTAAAACAGGCACCTAAACAGTGGTATGAAAAGTTTAATGTCACATTAGTGGATAATGACTTTGTTGTAAATTCATCTGATACATGTGTTTATTCTAAAATGATAGGGTCAGATTGTGTTATTATATGTTTATATGTAGATGACATGTTAATCTTTGTCCCTAATGTGAATGTCATTAATGAGACTAAGAATTTTTTGTCTTCTAAGATTGAAATGAAAGACCTTGGTGAAGTAGATGTGATTTTAGGAGTTAAAATCAAAAGAACTGCTAATGGTTTCTCTTTTTGTCAGTCTCATTACATTGAAAAGATGTTGAAAATGTTTGATTGTTTTGATGTAGCTCCAGTGAGAACTCCTTATGATCCTAGCATACACTTGAGGAAGAATAAAGAATCTAGTGTTTCTCAAACTGAATATGCTAAAATAATTGGGAGTGTAATGTTTCTCATGAACTATATGTAACACCCCAGATTCGAAAAGAACGAAAATTCCAACTTTTTGAAAATTTGGTAACATACTACTTGACCTACTAACCGTTGGTTGACTTACCATCAGTAAGTCAAGAGGAGGGGGGAGCCGTAGGTGAGTCTGCCTAGGGGAAGAATTTGAAAAAAATGATGAAAATGATTTTTGGGTGACCTACTACATGACATCTTCATCTATGGAGTCCTTTCCTCCATAGAATCCCTAAAATTCTCTATTTTACAAGTTAGAAATCCTCCATTGAAGTTAGGGTTTTTCTTCTATGTCATAGGTTCTTTTCAATGTTGATTTAATTGATTGTTTTATGAACTATGAAGAATGAATTGAGTTGAATTTCATGAATTAAGATGAATCCCGATGAACCCATGTGATTTTCCCCAATTTCGAAATTAGGCTATGTTGATGGGTTGAATTATGAAGAGATGAATTTTATGAAGTCTATATGAACTCATGCATGATTTATGATTTCTAAAAGCTATGATTTCATGATGAATTATGAATGATCAAAATATGGGTTTTATGAGAGTATGCATGTTCAATCAAAAACTAAGATTTTCCTCTTTTATGTGGGTTCCTTCAACTATGATCAAATTGCTTTGTTTATGGTTTTCTAAGCATGAAATTGGATTGAGTTGCATGTTTTAAGATGAATTCTCATGAGTCCATGTGAAATCTATGGTTTTCAAGTTATGAGTTATGATGAACTATGCAAAGGTGAAGTTTATGGAATCATGCGATTAATTATGAAATTTTGATGATTTAAGACTAGCTTTGAGATTGAAGCATAATTGATGGTGTGGTTGAGTTGTGAAAGGGTTTCTCACGTAATACTCATAGAATGAATTTGAAAGGAACAAGAAGTGATTACCCATGTTTCTTAAGGAGCTATTCTAAAGGTAAACAAGGGGCGATTATCCATGTTCCCTAAAAGTAGACAAGAGGCGATTACCCATGTCTAATAAAGTTAAGATGAATTATGATTTATGACTATTCCGTGGGAAATATGCTTAGCACCGAGTGGATGAGTGACGATTCCTCATGTCCCATAAACTATGTGCCACCATAGGATGATTGTCTAGATAGACATTAGCTAGTGGATCCACATAAGCTAGAAGTTCATGGTCTTACCTTGGCAAGTAGGACACCTCTTTTTGGTGTGGGGTAGACACCGGATTCAATGTTGATAGCTCACATGGTCTTACATGTCGGTTTAAGGCTACTTCCCACAATAATGAACTAAAGTGGCTTTTAAAGTATTTCTCAAGTAAAGTGAAGATTTTTAGCTTGCATTGATCATGGTTTATAACTTATGATTTCTAACCCTTTTCTCATGATTTAGCTTGATCATTGCATGATTATGAAAATGTCCCTTTTAGCATGTTTAAATGTTTTTATGCATGGTTATCATACTTGGTACATTTTTGTACTAACGCATACTCTTGACTACATTTTCTTATAAGTGTAGGGTCCGGCACATCCCCATCTTCTCGTGGCTAGATTGTGATCGTAGAGATCTTGAAGAATTTGGTGAGTCCTCATATGTTCGAGGACGTAGCCACATTTACTTGCTTTTGAAGACCTTGTATGGGATACGTCCCAACGTTCTTTCATTCCATATGTTAGATGGCTTTTGAGACAATAGGTAGACTTCCGTTATTGCTTAAACTCTTTTGATATTGAGTTATCTTTTGAACTTTTAAATCGCTATTATCTTGTATGATGCATGCTAAGTGTCTTGTATGAGGCCTCTCGGGGACTTGTATGCCATGTCACGGCTAGGAAGTACTTTGGGTCGTGCCAAACTTGGTATTCAGAGCCAGGTTTTAGAAAGGTCCTAGGAAGTCTCATAAGCCACATCGAGTAGAGTCTTGTTCATGAGTATGAAGCGCGCCACACTTATGAATGAGAGGCTATAAGATGTTTAGGAAACTCCATTTCTTTCATTATTCTAAAGTCGTTCGATAGAATTTAACTCTATAGGTCTCTCTCCTAATCCTTATCCTATGCGTTTCAGGATATGGCTTCTCAAAGAGCTTATGCTAGAAGGAATGCGGGAGAGAATGTGGAACAAGAAGCTCCTCCTCAAGCTCCTCAAGTTACGGCCGACCCTTTGGCTGAACAAGTGACTAATGCGGAGTTTAGGGTTGCTTTTCAAGTGTTGGGTCAAGCCATGACGGCTTAAGCCAATAGGGAGGTTGTGGCTCCCGTGAACCCAAATGTGGGTATGGCGGCATCTAGAGTGAGGGACTTCACTAGAATGAATCCTCTGGAGGTTCATGGTTCTAAGGTTGAGGAAGATCCTCAAGAGTTTATTGATGAGGTGTACAAAGTGCTAATGATCATGGGCGTGACGCCAGAGGAAAAAACTGAGTTGGCCGCTTATCAACTTAAGGGTGTGGCTCAAGTGTGGTTTGAGTAATGGAAGAATGAGAGGGCGGATGATGCGGGTCCTCTTGATTGGGAAAAGTTCAAGGTTTCCTTTCTCGATAGGTTCTTTCCCCTTGAGATGAGGGAGGCAAGGGTGCTTGAGTTCATCAATCTTCGTCAAGGAAGCATGAGTGTGAAGGAGTATGCTTTGAAGTTCACAAAATTGTCTCGATATGCTCCTACTATGGTTGCCGATCCTAGGGCAAGGATGAGTAAGTTCATTTTGGGAGTGTCTGAGATGGTGGTCAAGGAATGTCGTACCACCATGCTTGTCAATGACATTGATATTTCTCATCTCATGGTTCATGCTCAACAAATAGAAGAGGAGAAACTTAAGGAAAGGTCTAGAGAGGCAAAGAGGGCAAGAAGGGATGACGGTGATTCTTCACATTCAAAGTCCGGTGGAAGTAATCATTCTCAAGGTAATGATTCTAGTAAGCAAAAGATGTTCGAGTGTCGGAAGTGTGGAAGGAGTCATCCGGGTGATTGTCTAGCTGGTTCTAATGCATGTTTCAGTTGTGGAAAAATGAATCATGAAATAAGGAATTGTCCATCGGTTGCTAGGAATGAGGGAGATAAACGTCGGCGGGCTCAACCTTATCCATCTAGTGGTAGCCAGTAACAAGGTAGGGCATATGCACTTCGGGCTCGACAAGATCATGAGGGTTCCCCAGATGCGGTAATTGGTAAGTTATGGTCTTTTAGCTTGTGATTACGCATTGTTTGATGTTGGGTGATTTGTGGCTATGATAAGACTCTATGTGTGGTTAGTGTGATTAAGGTCGACTTTGAAATCCTTGTAGAAACTTCTTAAGTGTTCACTTGTATCAATGGTTTTGTGGTTGTTAAGACTAGGGTATTAGATTGAGTTGGGGGAGATGGATTCGAAAAGACTAGAGAGGTTTGCTCCCAAAGGGGAGATGGTGTGCTTCATGATTGAAATGTGAAAATAGACCTATGTTGGTTTTGGAAGGTTCCTTGTCATGGTGTGGTATGAGAAAGGTCGGAGGTGAAGTGATCTCTTAGTATCCCTATCTCTTTCCTTCTACCTTCGGGTCTAGCTTGAGGCCTTAGCTCCTCATGGTTCACTCTTAAGGATTCTTGTGTCTTAGTCATTCTCATGTTTCCTCATGCATTCATGCTCATGAAAATTTGATTTTTTCGAAGATATGATTTAGCTTGATTGATTTCTCTATGATAATGTGCATATGAGTATGAGTTGCATAAAGTCTTTATGTAATGATGTTTTGAACATGCTTTAACTTGGGGTTGATGTTTTCCTCCTCGGATATGAGCATTTATGTGATTGCATTCTAGGTTGGGTTGTTAGCTCTTGTTTCTTACCCTCCTTATGATGTCTTGATTCTCATTCGAGGACGAATGTTCCCAAGGGGGAGATATTGTAACACCCCGGATTCGAAAAGAACGAAAATTCCAACTTTTTGAAAATTTGGTGACCTACTACTTGACCTACTAACCGTTTGGTTGACTTACCAATAGTAGGTCAAGAGGGGGGAGTCGTAGGTGAGTCTGCCTAGGGGAAGAATTTGAAAAAAATGATGAAAATGAATTTTGGGTGACCTACTACATGGCCTACGGTCAAGTAGTAGGTGGGGTCATTGGTTGATTTTTGGGGGCTTGGCAATGTGACCTACGGTTGGTCACCTACGGGTAGTAGGTTGACCTACCAACCGTAGGTCATGAAGTAAGTGGAGTCGTTGGTGGAGTTTTAAAAAGGGATCTTTTGGTCTTTTCACCCAATGACTTATTTATCAACCAAGGTCGGTTCCCTTCAACTCCTAACACTATATAAGCCCTTTTAATCCTAAAATCTACCCTTCCAAATCACGTTACAAGTTTCCCAAACTCTCCTCTCTCAAATATTTCTCTTTCTAGAAGTTAGAAGAAGAAGAAGAAGAAGAAGAGGGCAAGCTAGGGTTCAAGAAATCAAGTTTTTCTTCATCAATTGCTTAAGGAATTGGAACACTAAGGTATGATGATCTTCATCTATGGAGTCCTTTCCTCCATAGAGTCCCTAAAATTCTCTATTTTACAAGTTAGAAATCCTCCATTGAAGTTAGGGTTTTTCTTCTAAGTCATAGGTTCTTTTCAATGTTGATTTAATTGATTGTTTTATGAACTATGAAATATGAATTGAGTTGAATTTCATGAATTAAGATGAATCCCAATGAACCCATGTGATTTTCCCCAATTTCGAAATTAGGCTATGTTGATGGGTTGAATTATGAAGAGATGAATTTTATGAAGTCTATATGAACTCATGCATGATTATAATTTCTAAAAGCTATGATTTCATGATGAATTATGAATGATCAAAAGATGGGTTTATGAGAGTATGCTTGTTCAATCAAAAACTAAGATTTTCCTCTTTTATGTGGGTTCCTTCACCTATGATCAAATTGCTTTGTTTATGGTTTTCTAAGCATGAAATTGGATTGAGTTGCATGTTTTAAGATGAATTCTCATGAGTCCATGTGAAATCTATGGTTTTCAAGTTATGAGTTATGATGAACTATGCAAAGGTGAAGTTTATGGAATCATGCGATTAATTATGAAATTTTGATGATTTAAGACTAGCTTTGAGATTGAAGCATAATTGATGGTGTGGTTGAGTTGTGAAAGGGTTTCTCACGTAATACTCATAGTATGAATTTGAAAGGAACAAGAAGTGACTACCCATGTTTCTTAAGGAGCTATTCTAAAGGTAAACAAGGGGCGATTATCCATGTTCCCTAAAAGTAGACAAGAGGCGATTACCCATGTCTAATAAAGTTAAGATGAATTATGATTTATGACTATTCATTGGGAAATATGCTTAGCACCGAGTGGACGAGTGACGATTCCTCATGTCCCATAAACTATGTGCCACCATAGGATGATTGTCTAGATAGACATTAGCTAGTGGATCCACATAAGCTAGAAGTTCATGGTCTTACCTTGGCAAGTAGGAAACCTCTTTTCGGTGTGGGGTAGACACCGGATTCAATGTTGATAGCTCACATGGTCTTACATGTCTGTTTAAGGCTACTTCCCACAATAATGAACTAAAGTGGCTTTTAAAGTATTTCTCAAGTAAAGTGAAGATTTTTAGCTTGCATTGATCATGGTTTATAACTTATGATTTCTAACCCTTTACTCATGATTTAGCTTGATCATTGCATGATTATGAAAATGTCCCTTTTAGCATGTTTAAATGTTTTTATGAATGGTTATCATACTTGGTACATTTTTGTACTAACGCATACTCTTGACTACATTTTCTTATAAGTGTAGGGTCCGGCACATCCCCATCTTCTCGTGGCTAGATTGTGATAGTAGAGATCTTGAAGAATTTGGTGAGTCCTCATATGTTCTAGGACGTAGCCACATTTACTTGCTTTTGAAGACCTTGTATGGGATACGTCCCAACGTTCTTTCATTCCTTATGTTAGTGGCTTTTGAGACTATATGTAGACTTCCGCTATTGCTTAAACTCTTTTGATAATGAATTTTCTTTTGAACTTTTAAATTGCTATTATCTTGTATGATGCATGCTAAGTGGCTTGAATGAGGCCTCTCGGGGTCTTGTACGCCATGTCACGGCTAGAGGGTACTTTGGGTCGTGACACTATACTTGGCCTGATATAGCTTATGTTGTTAGTAGATTGAGTAGATATACTCATAATCCTAGTAATGAACATTGGAATGCTCTTCATCGTTTGCTTAGGTTTTTGAGAGGTACTATGAATTGGTGTTTGCATTTCAATAAATTTCCTGCTGTTTTAGAAGGTTTTTGTGATGCAAACTGGGTAACTGACAATGACGAAGTTAGCTCTACCAGTGGCTATGTGTTTACTTTGGGTGCAGGTGCTATTTCTTGGAAGTCTTCCAAACAGACTTGTATAACACGTTCTACCATGGAATCTGAATTCATTGCTCTCGAGTTGGCAGGGCAAGAAGCTGAGTGGCTGAGAAATCTTTTGGCGGATGTGCCATTGTGGGGAAGATAAGCTTCACTAGTCACTCCTCATTGTGACTCATAGGCAGCAATTGGAATTGCAAAAACAAATGTGTACAATGGAAAAGAGAGACATATTCGCATCAGACATGGTGCAGTTAAACAATTGTTGAAACTGGGTGTTATTTCCTTGGAATATGTAAGGTCCAGAAGAAATTTGGCGAATCCTACGACCAAGGGCTTGACAAGGAAAATAATCCTTGAAACGTTGAGGGGGATGGGGCTAAAGGCCAATGATTGAGATAGTGTGGTGGAAGATACTTGAAAAGTTTAAGTACCTGAATTTCAAAAGGGCAAAGACACCAATTGATGTGAACCTTAATCTTGCTAAGAATAAAGGTGAAAGTCAGTCTCAATTGGAGTATGCCAAAGTATTGGGAAGTTTAATGTACGTAATGAACTGTACACGACCAGACATAGCATGCGCTATAAGTAAGCTGAGTCGATACACAAGTAATCACAATCAAAATCATTGGATGGCAATGAAAAGGGTTTTAGGGTACTTTGAAGATACTCAAAACTATGCTTTGCACTACAACAAATATCCAGCAGTTGTTGAAGGATATAGTGATGCAAATTGGATTACTGGGTCAAATGAAACTAAATCCACGAGTGGATATGTTTTCACTATTGGTGGAGGAGCAATTTCTTGGAAATCATCCAAATAGACATGTATTGCTCGCTCTACAATGGAGTCTGAATTCATAGCCTTAGACAAGGCAGGTGAAGAAGTTGAATGGCTCCGGAATTTCTTAGAAGATATTCCATTTTGGCCCAAACCTGTTTTATAAGGTTGAACTTATTTTGCTCTTAATGATTCTATAGCCGTATAGACTTGATGGAATCACCTACGACGTGAGTGTAAAGGTGTGGTCGCCTTTTAGGAAAGACTTGAGCCATCTTTCTAGAGCACTCATAAGACCCAATGTGTGTGTGTGCATGACCTTAAAAGCACTTTGTTTGTATCGCGGAGGTTGCTTAAATTTAAGGATATGGTATGTGTTATGGGGGTCTCAATTTATATCCACTCAGTTCAAGAATACTTCACTTTATGGATATTAAGTTGTTGCTTCAATACACTACGTGTCAATTCAAATCGAAAGATATTGACACTTAAGTACATGTTCCTTCCTTTTGTCCAAAATTTGTTCTTACTCTTTATCTTTGCATTAGTGGGGGATTGTGATAGTAATTTTACCTTTATTAATTAAGAATAATGCAAAGGATACAAAATATTACGTTACAAAAGAGATGAATTACATATCCGTTCGAAATTAGATTTTTGTCAAGTGTGATGTAATGACCTTTAATGTCATTAACATTCACATACATTTCTAAGAATTTACTTCTTCTCTTTGAAACTCCTCTTTTGCAAATCCTATAAAGAGATGTTTTGGGTGAACATAAGAAACCAACACCACCAACAAAAGAAGAGAAACTTCTTCCTCCTTTCTTCTTAGCTTATTCTTAGAATATTTTTTGAGCAATTGATTTTGGGTAACCTCCAAACTTTCAGCCACGAGTGCACGTGTTTGAGAGTAACTATGGAACCTTGGGGAGCGACCGGCGAAAACGATTTGCACCGGAGTCAAGCCAAAATCACTTTCAAGGCAGTGGCTTGCCATGACACAGTGTCTGTATTAAGTTATTCACTACTTTATAATTCCAATCCAATATCAATATTGTAGTATTTTTCCAACACTACTTATACAAAACTTCACACAACTGCCATTTGACGTGATATTCTTCACTCTTTTTTCAGACTCTAACTCATAAGTTCTAATAATTTTGACCGATGGGTAAGATGTATATCTATTTGAAAAAGAATGAATTACTTTTCTTTTTAGTCTATACTAGTATACGTGACCGCGCGTTGCGTGGTTAGTTGATAAATGTAATCATAAATATTAATTTATTGACAATTTAAAATTTAACTTATTATAAGATAATATTGTAAAGTTTATTTGAGAATATTAACATTTAGCATCTTGATGTGTTATAATAGAATATTTATGTAAATAAATCAATATATAAGTTTAGTTCATTGTCTAAATTTGACAATAATAATCTTTTATCATTATTTTTTTATTTTTTTTTAAAATTATTTAAAATGATAAATACCATCACCCTATCCACATTATCCTCTTGTTAGAATAATAAAGATATAAGAAAATTTAATAGTTAGATTTAAATAAAATATAACTAAGAAAAGTCATCATAATGCTATAGACATACAACAAAAAAAATTAATCACCTGGATATCAAAATATAGGCATGTTATTCAAAAATTTATATTTTATTTTTTAATTTTTCTAAAAATCATATATCAATTATGTTATATTTAAAAAAATTGTATAATTATATGTGATATTTTAGTACAATATAACTCTTATAGTTGAATGACGCTTTCATAAATTTATATCAATTTCGAATAACACATTGAATGGATAAGGATATATAAGAAACATAATCCTATAACGTTTAATTTTTATTGCAATAAAATTTCATTAAGAAGATAGATAAAATCAGTGAGTAAAACATTTGTTGCATATATCATTTATCAAAAGATTAAAAATTATATTTTTATTATATTAATAATTAAAAAATAGCCAAAATCTGCTGAACAAATAAGCAATGCAAAAATGAATAAAACAATTCATGACAAAATTATAGTACTCATATAGATTAGTAGTAAAAAAAAAATTCACTACTAAAAGATTTTCATATAAAATCAAACACTTTTCATCTCTCATTTTCTCTCCAGTACGAAAGACGATTAAATATATGTATAATTTAGGAAATTAATTATCTTATAAGCATGAATAAGACAATTAGTTAAAAATTCAAAATTTTGTACAAATTAGCAAAGTATAATACATATCTCTAGCATACATTGAATATTTGTGTAATACACAGATAATAGTACTTATATAGATTATCAAAAATGAAAAATTAGGAAATAATATCTCATTGATATATCTAACTATTATCAACTTAAAGATATGAAGAAGCATGCTATTTTTATCATATTATGAGATATATCATATAAATAAAATAGAATAAAAATATTTCTTTGGTTGGCTTGTAGATGAACTTTCGGTGAATACTTTATCTTAATATTGAGTTTTTGCCTAATAATATCAATTGCATCAAGAACAAAATGAATAATAATTTTATAAGATACCACCCTTATTACCAAACAAATGCTACACTTAAATATGTGTAGTAATAACTTTAACAATATCTCAAAAATAAAAATTCAAATCCGACGAATTCACACACCATCAATCCTGCAAAAACGAAAAAATAAACTGAAAATCATTAAAAATTATTTTTTTAAAAAAGAAAAAAATCAACAAAAATTAACAATTTGCTATAATTATTAATCACTATATATATATAATGCGTACACAAATCTCACTGATAGTGTTAATAATATCCAAGAAGAAACTAAACTCAAATGTACCAATATCTATAGTCATGTGATGAAATTACCTAGGAGAAGAATTTAACAGACATGACTATGAAAGCATAATTGAATTTGCGGAAAGTTCTCAAACATAATTTTCATTAATTGATAAAACTAATTATATATCTCACTTTCTCTGTTTGTAATTTATCACACAATTCAAGATTATTTTTAAGAATAAAGAAATATAGTCATTCTTCATTATCCCTATTCCTTCCTTTAATATAATGTTTGGTTCACTAATTGGATGTGAATTTTTTTTATATAAGGATTTTAAATTAATTTTTAATTTTAATTATAAATACTATTCCTATTTTATGCAAATAGATATTAATATTAATTGTTCACTGAATTAATCTTAACACGTTGCATTTTATTTTAAAATTTTTAAAACTAATAACTACGCTCAATTCACAATTGAGGTCACTAAAATCACTCCTTAAAGTTCTCCATTGATCAACATGATGTATTTTATTCTCACTTTACAATTTAAAATTTGAAATTATAAGGGTACTTATGTTTGCAATTTTTATCTTTATTTTCAGATTTTATATTAGTTTTAAATATTTTTAAAAAATTTGTATCAATTAAATATAATTTTACCATTACATCGCCATAATTTTTAAAATTGTTTTAAAATTATTTACATTTAATTAATTTTAATTATTTTTAAAAATGTGTTTTTTGTGGTGCTGACATGTGGCGCTTTTTCCTCTCCTATTATATATAGATAAAAAAAATTCTTTTTAATACGTTTTAAAAAATTGATATTTTTTAAACAACACTTTGATTTCAACTTTTCATGTAGTATATTTAAAGTCACAAGATTAAAAAACAATTTAGTATTACATTTGACATAACTTTAATTTAAGACCACAAAATTAAAAAGTCTTCTTTATTTTCTTAAATTTCATACCAAATCAAACTAAGTAATTCTTTTTTAAATAGAGATTTATACTTGATAAATTATAGCAATAATACTAGAACTACTTATGTTAAAGTTTTTTTTAATCCACGATTTGATTCAATATACTCCCTCTGTCCAATAATAGTTGTCCATTATACTATTTTGGGATGTCCAACAATACTTGTCCACTTTATGATATCAATGGATAATTTTACATTTAGGCTCATTTGTTTTCATTAAGATTAAGACGTCTGAATCTGAATGCACATCTGAATGATTAAGATGTTATTGTAGGTCTGAACACTGAATGATTAAAACTGTTGTTTTCTTAACATCTGAATATATTAAATATAAAAAAATACAATAATAATAATATACTCAATATAATTCACAACATAAAATTTAAATAATATAGTAATTAAATATTACATGTTTAATATATTTGAGACCGTTAAACTAATAAAATATGAATATACCATAATATATCATCCAATGTATCAAATTAATCAAATATTTTTTTAAATCCACAAATTTTAAAAACTATTGAGATTCTTTAACTGAATATATAGATTGTACTTATTTTTTATGGCCACAACATTAATTAATTTATTATCCTCCATTAACAATACAAGCAAAAATAAAGATAAATATATATCTTGAAATAAGACAAAATATACTACATAAATTTATGTAGAAAGGCTGCTATGAAACCCACTATCTATTTGGATAATTACAATAGAATCAATTCGTCATATTGGATTGTATAACTGAGCAATTGATGCATTAATTACCTACCGAAGATCACTGAATGAGTTTCAAACTCATTTCAAATCTGACTGATTCAGATGTTTTAGGACCCGATAAGTGGTAGACTATTAAAAAAAACAAATGCACTTAATGAGTATTATTTGAATGATTCAGATTCAGATCTTCATTAAGTGTAAATAAATGAGGCCTTAGTTCCTAATTTACCCTTATCATTAATTATAGTCATTTCCCTATTACATTTTTCAAGACATTGTATTTCCTAATTTACCCTTATCATTAATTATAATCATTTTCCTATTACATTTTTCAAGACATTGTATTTATTATATTCAAAAGGTGATATAGTAAAATTACTTTTCTATTTAAAGTTTCTTAAGAAGTGTGCAAAGTCAATAGTGAACAAGTATTGTTGGATAGAGGGAGTACTAAAAAAAAATTAATTCCATGGGTTATTGTGCTTATTCATGCTTTGGTACCACTAGGGCTGGGCGTTCGATCGGTTCGGTTCAGTTTGCAAATTTCGATTCGATTTTTTGATTTTCGATTTGGTGAAAATGTTAACCGAAATCGAACTAAAATAAATTCAATTCGGCTCGATTTTTACAATTTCGATTCGATTTTCGATTTAACTAAATTTAATAAATAGTAAAACAAGGATACACACATTCAATCACAACTTCACAACAACTCAAGTACTCTCGTCTCTCTCTGCCGTTACGCGTAACCAATGAGAAGAAGTAAAGAATGTTTACTGCCCACTGAATAACTATTGAAAACTTGAAATCGACGATGGTATGAATCTTGAGAGTGGAGGCCGGAGAGTGAGTCTGCGAACATCCGTGCACCTCACACTTGTCTGTGCATGACAATGTGAAAACGTCAGCGATGGACTGACGAATCGACGTCGTCGCGTCAAAGAGATGAGATGCGAGAGTCTACTTACTACTATCTAGGGTTCTCAATTTTTAGTTTGGAAATTGGGAGTTTGGACTTTAGTTTTAGTCTTCTAAGTTCTGTTAGTATTGGATTGGATGTATTTAAATTAAGTATAACTTACATAAATCTCATAGTGTAAGACCTAAATTACATTCTATCCCTACTCTTTTCTATTTTACAAAAATCCCTTAAAATATCAGCCTTTCTGATACATAAGAATCGCCCGGATACATTATTTATGATACATTACAAAATTTATCTGTTGCGCTTAATATGGAATATTAATCTACAAATTGATTTTAATTCCCCCTATTCATGCAAAACTGATTGATATCAATCCATTCCAATCTGTAATAGTTTCACAAAATTCAAAATTCAATTTTTCATCTTCTCCATCAATCCAAAATCGTGAAAACTCCAAATTACTCAACTAAAGTGGCTGATACAAGATGAATATATCGATTTTGTTGAGACAATCAGAAATTTGGATAAGCGAGGTGAGTTATGAAGGTTACAAAAGTGATGGAATTGTTGTTGGACAAACGATTTAATTTGTGAATCTTCGAGTTCATCGAAGATCCTTTCAATCTTGATTTAAGATTGTCAAAAATTTTGAATCTCAAAATTTTTCTCCCAGTTCATCGAAGATCCTTTCAATTTTGATTCAAAATTGTTGAAAATTTTGAGATTCAAAATTCTCCTTCTAGTTTATTGAAGATACTTTCAATTTTTATTCAAAATTATCAAAAATTTTGAGGTCAAGTCACACTTTCAGTGAAGCATTTGCTACTCCTTTTGTGCGAAGGAGTAAAAGGGAGGGTCACATTTTGGTTGTTTTTTGTGACGTTAGCAGCTATGGCTGGTTCGATCCAGATGAGCTTGTACATTTTGAACCAACTTTTGGTGAAAAGTCTATGCAAACAAATGTAAAGATACATTTATTTGTGCTTTAATCAGTATTTTTTGATTTTTGAATTTGTATATGGATATATAAGTCATGATATATTACTGGTTACAACTTGATACATTACTAGTTTGACATATATGTAATGGGTTTTTAGAGCTGTGAGTCAATATGTTGTTGATATAAAGTATCAAATATATGTGAATTTTTTTTAATGTATCAATATGGAAGAATGGGTAGTTATGACTAATAGGTATTAAATGTATCATGTTGTTGTTGTTGTATCTCTGATACATTTAATAACACACTTTTCTTCTTTGGTAGCAACACCTGATACATGATAAATGATACATTTAGTAGAATTTTTGTATCAAGTATCAATACTAATTAAGGTTATGTATCAAAACTAATATTTGAACACGATACATTGTGCATGATAAAAATTTAATGTATCATAATGTTGAAACGAAGGCATTATACATTAGTTTAAGAAACAAAATCAACTAGATACATTAAAAATCTGAACCCATATATATCATAAAGGATGAACAACAAAAAAATTGAAAAAAAAGTCAACAATTTGATCTGCTAAAAGCAAAAAAATTGACGAAGAAATCCTCCTACACTTTCTCCTTCATCCATACGTATCAACAATTTTTTAAGATGAAAAAACTAAAAAAAATAAAAAACTAGAGTGATGAAAAGAGATCTACCTTTTGAATAACTTGAAATCATTAATTGGAAAGAGAAAAGATTTGAAATTCAAAAATGGATTAATGGAGATAACCGTGGAGAGATTTGTAGCGTGAAAAAAGGAAAGAAAATCTTGGGTATGAGATTTCAAATTGATGTATTTGAAAAATGGAATGATGGGAGCAAAAGAAGGGATTTTTGATATTTTTTAAAATGGTAGGGAAAATAAGAAAATATGATAAAAAATGGTGTGTAGTTAGGTAATTTTCCCTTAAATTAAATTGGGCCACATTAATGTTTAAATTGGGTCTATGTGCAGTAGTACACTACTCAACTGTAGAGTGTACTATTAGACTATTAGTGTAATTAAACTTCGGTTATCCAGTTTAATTGAATTAAATTAATTAAAAATCAAAAACTAAACCAAATAACCAAAATTCTAGAATTTAAAACCGAAAGCGACTAATGAAATCGAAAAATCGAAATTGAAATTTTTAAAAGTTCGATTCAATCGATTTTTTCAATTTGACCCGTAATATTCCCCGTCTTAGGTACCACCATAAATTGTTATATATTAGTTATACTTTGAGCCTGTTTGGCATTGATGTTGGAAGGTCAAAATTGTATTTTTTTTAAAAAAAACACTTTTTTTGAAAAATCAAACAGTTGACAAATCATTTTTGCTGTTGGGAAGAAACTAAAAATTTCTGTTTCTTATAAAAAAAATAGAAACAGAAAATTATTTTTTTGAAGATTAAAATATCTCTTCCATATATATATATATTTACCAATATATCCCTCATTAATTAATTAACATGTCTCATAAGTTTAGTTAGATTTCATTCCAAAATTTTTATTTTTTAATATAATAAATTATTTTTTTAATTTTATGTTTATATTTTATTATTTTATATTTTATATACTATTTTTCATATTATTTTACCGAATTAGAAATAAAGGTAACAACAATATTTTTACAGGATTAAAAAAATATTATGTAGAGTGCTTTTAAAGAAAACAATAGTATTTTTCGTATATAGTGATTTAATTTGTTAAATGACGTTTAAATTTATTTTGATTGATATTTTTAATTATATTGAAATGATTAGGTTGATATTATATTATAATATTAATATTTAATTTATTTATTTTTCTATGTATAATATTAATTGAAAATATGTGTATACGTTCTAATTTAATTAAAAAAAATTTTTAATTAAAAATTTTATAACAAATATTTAAAATATTTTCTCTATAAATTAATTTTAATATTAAAAGTAATATTTGCCTCTTTTTCTTTTTTTTTGTAATTTAGAACTCAAAAGCGTCTTTTTAAAAAAGTTAGTCAAATGCAATTTATTTATCAAAAATACTATTCAAATGAATCAACCAAACACAAATAACTTTTTTTCAAAATCACTCTTCTAAAATGCAGAGACTCCTAGATACATAAATTGTAAGCACTACCAAATAAAATATTAACTGGTACCAAAACTAACACAAATATTACTTTTTCTCGTACATTCTTCCAAATATCCCAAAGAGGAGGAAATAAACTATCTTTCCCACACAACAGTTATTATTAGATTACCTCATGTTGTGTGGTACGAACATTCTTTTTCTTCCTTATGCTATTCCACTTGACTAATGAAGGTGAAACAAGTGGGCTTTGAAATATGAGAAATTACATAAAAGATTTATTAATGTCCTGTCACTCAACATCCACTGAAGCTGCTATTACACATTAGATTGCATGTTCACTAACAGTGCCGAACCCTGAAGGCTGCTACTACCACCAGGATCTTATATTAATCCTTTCAAGAAAGAATACCTAAACTTTTACAAAAATAAGGCTTTCAAACATTCGGTGTTCATCTATCACTATCATCTGGTATTAGTAGCCTTCATTCAATCACCTAGTAACCGTATCCTGTGAAGGAAATGAATGAGAATTGACAGTTAGCATAAGCTTACGCCCCATATAAAATATCAATCTGAAAGAAAATGCCAAGTGACGAAAGCAATTGCAAATATCGGATCCAACGTGATACCTGAGTTGTCCATTGGGTTGCCAGCAACTGCTGGTTCGGGCTCCTTGATCTCAACCACCACACAATCCGACATCAAGAATGTCTTAGCCACAGATGCAGCGTGCTCTAGACAACATCTCACCACCTGAGCAGGCCAAATGAATGTCAGCTTTCAGTACCAACAACAAACCAAGTAAAGAAAGTTAAAACATGCTCATTTTTTGAGCTACTTCCTGTCCACCAACTACAATCTTCTCTAGAGTTCAGATAAGTACTACAATCTCAATTTTGTGGAAAGACATCCTCCTTCTAAACCTTTCCTACCAAACACTTCTAGGCGTTCCCCAATAGAGGATTAGAACAGTAAAAGATACACTGAAAAGAGAAACTATTCTGTGATCTGATGTACTTATGGCCTACTCTGACTTCAAGCCATAAATTGCTTCAGACACGTACCAGAGAGCAGATAATTTCAAGCCACAGCTCACCTTGATAAGTGCCAGAGAGCAAAGAATTACAATTTAATTTATGGTGAAATACAACCATGAGCTTTATGTCACAAGTTTCTATCCAAACAATAGTATCCTCATAAATTTGTAATATCCCTCTAGTCCACGTCAAAAGCCTAAATTTATAATTCAAACTCATGTTAAGGCTCAGTTTTCAAGGACACTTTTGGAGATTTTTGGACATCTCCCTAGGAATCAGGACAGACAACTGCAAAGAAAACTGTCACTAGCCACATCAAATCCATTCAAGGATCCCTAGGGAATATACCAAATCCATTCAGGGAATCCATCGGAGACACAAAACCCACGTGTTTTGACCACATTATCAGTGACTCATAATGCAATTCTAGAAAACCTTACCTTTGTTGGATCAATGATGCCAGCAGCCATTAAGTCTTCATAGTTGCCAGTTGCAGCATTATAACCAAATTTTGGATCGTCACTTGACAGCACCTGAAAGGCAAATAAGAATTTCGATTATGAAACTTAAAATCATAAGATCAACAATGGAAATCAAGAGAAACTCAAGCACAAGGCTCTTTCCATGGGTAGCATGGTCCACTTTTTTCCCTAATCACCAAAGCATATATGAGTACCTTCTCACTGACAACACTTCCATTAACACCAGCATTTTTAGCAATCAATTTCAAAGGGTAGCTCAATGCTCTTTTGACAATATCAGCTCCAACCTGCAAGTAAGAGAAATGATATTACAACTATTACAAGTCAATTGGTTTTATACCCCTTGACAATTTCATTTTAGTTTTTATGTCATTTTTGCAAGAGATCCTTATTTTTGAAAGAAAACACATCTGGAAAAGCACACAAAAGAACTTTGCAGGATCATTTTCTTCTATACAAATTTAAGAAGGCTACGTCAACCCATTATTATATCAACAACTACATATGAACCCACAACAAAATGAAAGAACTTTAAAACTAGAACAAACTTGCCTTCTCCTCATCATTTGCAAGGGTTCCCTTTATGGCATCAACTTTTGCAGCAAGTCTGAGGAGTGTGCACCCTCCTCCAACAACAATACCTTCCTCAACAGCTGCCTGAGAGCAAGAGCAAACATGATCGGCACTTGGAACTTCATATTGCAGATCATCCATCAACACATTCCAAATATAGAACAGAAACCTAATTAAATGACTATAAACCAGCTTACCTTTGTTGCATTGAGAGCATCTTCCACTCTAAGTTTCTTCTCTTTCAATTCAGTTTCAGTTTGTGCTCCGACCTTCAACATTCAATTAAAGCATCAACAAAGTTCAGCTGCACTTCACACCTATTCAACAAACCAAGATTCGTAATATTGGACTGAAAGTTACCTGTATGACAGCCACACCTCCTGATAACTTAGCAATTCTTTCATTTAGCTTTTCCTTTTCATAGTCTTGATCTGCAGCCTGCTTGGAATTCACAAATTATGTGAAACTGAATCATGACAAACAATTTTTACCAGATACCGAACAAACACTCACCTCTATCAGGTTTTTAATCTGTGCAACACGTTTGTTGACTGCTTCCTGAGTGCTACCATCACCAACAATTGTAGTGGCATCCTTAGTCAGCACTACTTTAGCAGCATGACCTAGAACTTCCTTGTCAGCTTTGTCCAAGGTAAGGCCAAGTTCCTCCCTAATAACAGTGCCTACAGATTACAGGGATAAATTGATGTTAGCAATCACCATCTCCAGTTTTATCGGGAGTTCCAACAGGTACAAGGATCAGAAGTGAAGATGCAGAACTGAACCAACTAGATACCTCCAGTAAGGGTTGCTATGTCATCAAGATATTGGCTTTTACGCTCACCAAAACCAGGAGCTTTAAGTGCAGCAACCTTCAAGGCACCTCTAAGCTTATTGACAACAAGAGTTGCCAGAGCTTCTTGCTCAATATCTTCGGCAATAATTAAAATTGGGTAACCATTTCTGATAGCATCTTCTAGGACATTAACAAGATCTCTTGCATTTGTTATCTTTTTATCAACCAGTAGTAACTGCATTTCAGAATACCTAACCATCAGCAATAGGTACACTATGCATTCAAAGAGGCATATGAACATCTTAAGCTTTACAGACTAAATCTAGAAAGAAGACACCCACCTTACAGTTCTCATATTCAACTGACATTTTCTCACTGTCAGTAACAAAGTAAGGAGAGACGTAACCACGGTCAAATTGCATTCCTTCAACCACACGCAGACTGTTTTCAGCACTTTTACCCTCTTCTAGTGTCACAACACCTTTCCTTCCAACCTTGCTCATGGCTTCAGCAATCATACTCCCTACTTCCAAGTTGTTCCCAGCACTTACTGCAGCCACATCTGCTAGTTCACTGTCTTCCACCTGCATGAACACTTGGTCAGTGATCTCAATTTTGTTATACAGTATATATGCTTTTACAATCATTCAGTACATCTCATCCACCAAAAATTAGCAAATTGATACACAACCCATTACCTAACAGCACAAAACAAACATTCAGATCATTGCATTCAGTCTAAGATCCATTGATAAATGTAAATACCTCTTTTGACATATTCTTCAACTCAGCTACTAATGCTTTTGCTGTCTTCTCAATTCCTCTGGTGATCAGGACAGGGTTTGCACCAGCTGCAACCACCTGCTTACACAATCTCAGTTGGTTAAAAGAAATATTCTAGTAGATTTGACATGTTGAAACATTTCAGCAGCATATGGAGTTCACAATATACCTTAACACCTTCAGCAATTAGCCCCTGAGCTAGCACGACAGATGTTGTAGTCCCATCCCCAGCCAGGTCATTGGTTTTGGCAGCAGCTTGTCTCACTAATTTCGCACCAATGTTTTCTACTGGATCCTCTAATTCAACCTGTAGAAATGATAAAAGAGCAATTTGATCGAGCCAAACTTTAAGGTACTAGAGACTAGTCAAATAGACAAGCAATGAAGAATATAAGTACACATTTCTTTTGTTATCTGAAAGTCAAAATAAGTTTTACGTGAACAAAAACATAGCAAATCGAAACACCTTGAAGTTCAAAGAAGAAATTAATTGAAACAGCTAGAAATATGATAAGAATATCAGGTCTTAAAAACACACCTCTCTGGCCACAGTAACTCCATCATTAACAATTTTTGGAGCGCCATACTTGCTCTCAAGGACAACATTCCTGCCTTTTGGGCCAAGAGTAACTCCAACTAGATCAGCAAGTTTGTTCACACCATTCTGTGACAGAAAGAAAATCAAGCATTCAACAAGGCATACAAATGAGTGTAGCAATAAATGTAGTTGATAATTATATAACCTAATCAATCTCTTCACAACACTCTAGCAGTTTCCTTTTTATCCAAGAAGAAAGCGCACCTGCAGCTTCTTGATAGCTGATCCATCCTTGTTGAAGTGCAACTCTTTAGCTGCAGCCAAAATTGTTGGCCTTCGTGTCTTTCTTAGTGCAACATTTCTTTTGCTCCCAAAAGAGGTGGAAGATATATTAGCAACAGAGGAAAGCTTGTTTGAGGAAGTGCTGGGAGAAGCAAAGGGACCTGCTGAGGACATACCAGCAAAAGTAGATGCCATCTATCCCAAAAACAAAAAAATCATCACATAAGTAATAAACACCAACATATGCTAGTAAATAACAGCAGGAGCTAGTACAGATTCAGAAATACCAAACAAAGAGCTGCCTCCAACTAATTTGAACAGTGAAATGTATGGTTTTCAATTGGCTCGGTTTGCTTTACAAGCCAGTCAAACGCACTCCACAAGTGAATCAGTTGACAGACTCAACAGATACTGTTCACCATATAAATCTATAACAGCATTGAAACAAAACTAATGATAATAACAATATTAATAATAGCAAACTCCTCCTTCCTCACATATATACGGGTAGATCTAACTACACCTTAATAGCTTAGCTCAAAGAGAGAATTACCCAAGTGAATATGAAAGCAAAACCACCCGTCCATTCCCCAAACAATGTGGACTCTACACTCTTAACAATACATTCTTTCTCTTAACAAAAACCAGAATTACATTTCCATATCCCAAAAGAAACACTTTTTTATGTTCAACTTTTATCATCCAAATTAAGAAAGAACCAGCGAGAAATGATAAAATGCAACAAACCACAAATAGCAGAAGAAATGCTGTTATTATTGCAACTAGCCACCAAGAATAGCAGAGATTTACATACAAGAAACTAAAAATACAGAAATTTGTTAAGCCTACCTTGAAAGAGGATTAGGGTTTTACTATAGTGTTGTTGAAGAAGTAGCTGCGGAGTGGGTTTATCTTCTTCTCGGATAAGAAGGAAACTGCTAGAGTGTTGTGAAGAGATTGATTAGGTTATATAATGAAACCAACCCCAAAGGCTCTGAATAGACGGACCTTGTTTCTCTTGAACCTTCTACTCAATCTCAGCCGTTGATATGACGTTTTATTTGTCCTCCTTTGGAATACTCTAGAAGTTTTTGTATTGCAATTGATTTACTCATACACCCCCTTGTGCTTTTGCCAATAATGCTATTTGATTCTCTTAATTTTGAACTTGCATTCCAATCCATTGATTTGGAATTCAAACTATTACTACTTTTCCCATTCCATATTATATATTCATCTTACTAAAAATATTTGTCTAATATTACGTAGTCATTTACTAAATCAGAATAGAATTAATTATCTTTTTCTTATTTTACCCCTATAATTAATATGATCTTTGGAAGTTTAAATAAATTTTGAATATCAAAAATTTCTTTTTTCAAGAGGCTAATTATTAATATAAACAAAGAGTAAAATAGTAAAGTTGATCAATCTATTAACTATTTTTTAATCACCGTATAAAATAGAAAGTTCTCATCTAATATGGAACAGAGAGAGTACTAGCTTAACAACATTAATTAAAATCAATACAATTTGAAAACAATATTAGAGGAAATCTTAGTAACTTAGGGCTCGTTTTATCATGTGAGATGAAATCATGATTAAAATTATGGTATGAAATTATATGAGATGAAGTTAAAGTTTTGTTTGGATATGCAATTTAAATTTTTAAGTTGTATTTTTTGCTCATAAACATAAGAAACTCATTGAAAACTATCAAGATTTTCTCAATTCTTTGTACAATCTTACCAAATAAGCAAAGATTCATAAAAAAAGTATAATACACTATGACAAAACTATTATAAAAATACACAACATTTATTGATTAAATTTGAGTTCAATAAAAAAGTAAAATTAAATATGAGTTGTAGTGTACTCTTTAGTAAAATTAAATACGGAAAAGGGTCATATTTGCCCATGTACTATTAGAAAAGAGTTATATTTATCCTTTGTCATACTTTTTTGATATATTTGCCCTTGTCATCTAACTTTGGGCACATATTTTCCCTTGAACAGTTAAGTTTCATGTCCAAACTTTTGTTATCCTATGTGGCACACACACACACACACACACACACATATATATATATATATATTTCACTTAATATTTCTTCCTAATTTAATATTATATCTACCCATCTAACCCAACTCCTAATACATTTTTCATTATCATTTTCCTAAGAGAGCCACGAGACTAGAGTTATGGCTGCTCATCCACGAGAAATTGTGCTTACTTTGCTGATGTATTTGTGTGTATTGAAATAATGCTAAAATGTGTTAAAAGAGTGCTCATAGGGTACTTAAAACAATGCTTAATTTTTTGCTGCATTTTGTGTGCTTAGTGCTAAAAGGGTGTAAAAAATGGTCAAATAATGTTGAAAATGATCTAATTTGTAATTAATACTAATGTCTAACTAGCTGCTACATTTTGTGTTGAAATGCCGTCAAAAGTAATCCTAAAGTTGTGCTTTAAATCTATTGAAATAAAGCCTAAAAAAATTAATTTGAATACAACCCTAGCTCTCTCCCTCTATCAAAGTCTCGTGGTTTTCTTCTGCAAAAGTGACAATGGAAGATGTATATAAATTGGATTTGATGGATTAGATGAGTGGGTATAATATTTGGTAATATTAAATTAGAAGGATATATAAATCCACGTAGGCGTGCCACATAGGCAACACATAGGATAATAAAAGTGAGGACATGAGACTTAACAGTTCAAGGGCAAATAAATGTCGGTTTATAACTTCTCCTAACACTATATAAGCCCTTTTAATCCTAAAATCTACCCTTCCAAAATCATTTACAAGTTTCCCCAAACTCTCATTTCTCAAATATTTCTCTCTCTAGAAGTTAGAAGAAGAAGAAGAGGGCAAGCTAGGGTTCAAGAAATCAAGCTTTTCTTCATCAATTGCTTAAGAAATTAAGACTCTAAGGTATGATAGTGTTCATCCATGGAGCCCTTTCCTCCATGGAATCCCTAAAATCTCCAATTTTCAAAGTATCAAATCCCCAATTTGATTTAAGGGTTTTCTTCTATGATGTGGGTTAATTCAATTATGATCAAATTACTTTCAATTATGGTTTTCTAAGTATGAATTGAGTTGAATTACATGTTTTAAGATGAATCCCCATGAACCCATATGAATTCCCCTAATTTTGAGATTTATGCATTGATGATGGGTTGAATTATGAAGAAGATGAAATTTATGAAGTTTATGTGAACTCATGCAAGTTTTAATGATTTCGAAAGCTATGATTCATGATGAAATTGATCAATGATGAAAAATGGGATTTTATGAAGTATGCATGTTTAATTATGAAAATTATGATGATTTATGAATTGCTTTAAGATTGAATCTTAATTGAAGATGTTGTTGAGTTGTGAAAGGTTTTCTCACGTATTACTCAATCCATGAATGTGAAAGGATTTTTCTCACATAAAGGATTCATAACTTGTTGAAAGGCTTTCTCAACTAAAGTTGAATCAAAGGTTTAAGGAGCTATTCTATGAACTTTAGCTTGGATTGATAACTCTAGTTGTACCCTTCCATGGATAATAAGATGAATAAGAATTATGATTATTCCGTGGGAATTATGCTTAGCACCGAGAGGATATGGAGATGGAAGCTCTCCTGTTAGTAGAGGCTGGGTTTCTAGTAGCAATCTCCTTATCCCTTACCTATATGCCCCCATAGGATGATGGTCTATGATAAACACTAGCTAGTGGATCCACGTAAGCTATATGTTAAGTAAAGGGTCCTACCTTGGCAAGTAGGATGGCCCTATCGGTGTGGGGTTAGACACCAGATTCCATGTTTCTAGCTCACATGGTCTTACATGTCGGTTAAGGCTACTTCCCACAACAATGAACTAAAGTGATTTTGTTAAGATATTTCTCAAGTGAAGTAAAGATGTTTAGCTTGGTTTGACCATGGTTTATGACTTATGTTTCTAACCTCTTTCATGTTTTAGCTTGGTTATTGCATGCCATGAAAATGTCCCATTTTAGCATGTTTTAAATGATTTTGTGCATTGCTATCATTCTTGGTACTTGATTGTACTAACGCATACTCTTGCCTACATTGACTTGTTAATGTAGGGCTTGGCGATTCTCCATATATTCGTGGCTAGAGCATAGTAGAAGGATTATTGAAGACTTGGTGAGTCCTCATCCATTCGAGGACATAGCCTTGTTGATCTTACTTTTATGTTCTTTTGCTTTGACATTGTATTGGGTTACGTCCCAAATGTTATTTCCCATTCTCTTGTTAGATTGGCTTTGGGACACTTGATGTAGACTTCTGCTATTTTCTTAAAAGCTTTGATATGAAATTGTCTTTGAACTCTTTAATCTCTATGATCTTGTATGTATGTATGCTAAGTGACTTGTATGAGGCCCTTTTTGGGGTCTTGTACGCCATGCCACGTCTAGGGGGTACCTTGGGTTGTGACAAAACCATATTTTATTAATGTGTGGGAGAGACTATTAACCGAAATATAAACATGGGAGCTAACCATGGAGTTCAATGTACTACCCCATCGAAAAGGGCGCAATATATCTTATCAGGACACAAATGATCATTACTTTAAGACTTGGGTACTCGACACTAGTCCCTCTCAAGACCTTAAGCATTCAGAGACTTGGGTACTCACCTCTACTTTCTTAGTTCATGAACACTCAGTCTATACCTATGACGGTACGTAGTTTATAGGACATGGGTAATCACCGCTAGTCCACTCGGTGCTAAGTACAACTTCCGACAGAATTAATGCAATTTAGTTAAGAGAAGCTCCTTAACATATCATGACTTCATAACTTGTTCATAATGACATAATCTAAGCATCTCAATCATGATCATATTTGATACTAAGAATACTTCAATCGGAAGAAACCTAGTTCATTAAAAACATGTTGACACTTTATTCGAAGGCATCCTTTTATCTTACCCTTTTCCAATCCACAATGGATACATGCCATCAAGAATTTATTTCTTAAGCAATCATACATACAACGCATGTGTTCATGAAAAGCAACCTTAAAGCATAGTAAATTCATAAATTCCTCAATTCAATGTTGCATTCATAATTTCAAAAGCATAATTCATAATCACAATATAATCACACAATATGGGTTCATATAAATTTCATCAAAAACATACAACACAACTAAATTCATGCATAATAAGGTCAATTAGATTGATTTTAGCCATAAACAATTGAACTCATTAATAATCATGCAAAACCCTATAATTTAGATTGAATTCATAAAAGAGTTTTGAAGAAATCCTTGGGAATAAAAGGGATCCATTGATAAACTTCCCACATACCTTGATAAAAAAATCCCTAAAGATGGAAGAAAAATCCTTGAAGCTTGAAGAAACCCTAACTTTTCCTTGGGAGCCTTGAGAGAAAATTAGAGAGAAAGCCTTGAGAGAATTTTGTGAGTTTTGGTGAATGGGAGGGAATGGATAGATTTTTAAGATTAAAAGTAGTTATAGGGCTTAGTTATAGGGTCAAAACAACGTAGTTTAGGAGTTAAAAGGATAGAAAATGACTCAAATGACCCTAACTTAAAAACTACCGAAGTGACCTACGGACTGACCTATGGTCCATAGAAACTTCTGCGGACCGTCCTGGTCATCCGTAGAACAAGGTACTGGAGGCCTAAAAGTCAATCTATTTCCACGATGATTTCCTACTGTCCGTAGGACTTTCTACGGGCGGTAGACATCAACCATAGAACCCAAAATAAATAAAATTTTCACTTAGTCTTGGACCCCTTCTACGACCACTTCCTACGGGCTGTAAAACCTTTTACGGGCTGTCCTAGTGGTCCGTAGGAGTAGTTCAGAAACTCTAAAAATTCTATTTCCAAGACATCTTCCTACGGTTGCCTTCTATGGACCGTAGAAGCTTCTACGGACGGTAGATAGGCCCTTGTAAGAACTGACCAGTAGCCTAAAAATGCAACTTTTCTTTCCAACTCAAATTTCAAATTTCTGGGGTGTTACAATATGTCCCCCTTGGGAACATTCATCCTCGAATGAGATCAAACTAGCATGAATAGAGTAGGGAAAAGAGATCTAATAGCCCAACATGAATGCAAATCACATAAAATGCATATAAACAAGGAGCTATCAACCAAGCTAAATCATAACTCTAAAATCAAGTTTTCATGAACATGCATGAATATGGAAACATGAGAGTGACTAAAACATATGAACCCAAAAGAGTGAACCATGAGGACTAATGCCTCAAGTTGAAACTAAAAGGAAAGGAAAGAGATAGGGGTATGAGGATATCACATTGGCTCCGACTTCCCAACTACCAATCCATAACAAAAGAACCCTTACACAAATCTAAATAGCTCAACACACACAACCTCAACTACGAAGCACACCATCTCCCCCTTTGGGAGCAAACCTCACTAGCTTTTTTTGAAACTGTTTCTCTTAGACCAAGCATAACATCAAAGTCTAGAAACAACGGAACCATCAATATGAGTAAAGGCTGAAAAGCTATTATAGGGACTTCAAGATCAACCTCAAGCATAGTAGTAATACATAAAGTCGTACCATAGCCAACAAAACACCTAAATTAAGCAATGCATTGTAACAAACTGAGAGACGCACGCTTACTAGTCGCCGCATCTGGAGAACCCTCGGGATCCTGTCAAGTCTGAAGAGCATAAAACATGTTCAATTTTTTACCACCACTAGAACCTGAAGAAGGATAAGGTTGAGCCCGTCGACGACTATCTCCCTCATTCCTAGCAATCGAAGGACAGTCCCTTATCTTTTGACCATCTTTTCATAGCCAAAACATGCATTAGAATCGGCTAGACAATCACCTGGATGACTCTTCCCACACCTTTTATAGTCGGATAAAATTTTTCCACTAGAACCATTACCTTGAGAATGATTATTCCCACCAAACCTCGAATGTGAGAAATTACCATTATCTATCCTTGCCCTCTTTGAATCCCTAGCCTTCTCCTTAAGTTTTTTCTTCTGCAATTTGTTGGTCATGTATCATCAAAAGCGAGATATTCATCTCCTTGATTAGCATGGCGGTGCCACATTCCTGGACCACCATCTTGGACACTCCCGACACAAACTTACTCATTTTTGCCCTCGAGTCGGCAACCATAGTAGGAGCATATTTTGACAATTGAATGAACTTCAATGCATACTCCTTCACATTCATATTCCCTTGTCGAAGGTTGATGAACTCAAACACTTTTGCCGCCCTCATATCCACAGGAAAAAACCTATTAAGAAAATTCCCTTTGAATTTCTCCCAATCTAGAGGACCCGCATCTATTGCCCTCTCCTCTTTCCATTGATTGAACCACACTTGAGCAACACCCTTGAGTTTATAAGTGGTCAAGTCTACCTTTTCCACTGGTATAACACCCATAATATCCACAATCTTATGGATTTCCTCTACGAACTCTTGGGGATCTTCCTCAACTTTGGAACCATAAAACTCTGAGGGATTCATTATAGTGAAATCCCTCACCCTTGTTGCTTCCGTACACACCATTGGGTTCATGGGAGAAACAACCTCTCTATTAGCTTGGGCCGTCATCGCTTGAGCCAACACTTGGAGAGCGGCTCTAAACTCATCATGAGATACTTGCTTGCCCAAAAGGTCTTTCGGCACTTGAGGAACCTTAGGCTCCATATTTTCACCAACATTTCTTCTCACGGGATTCCTTCGTGGAGGCATATTCTGAAAAGCACAAGACAAGGATTAGGGGAGGAAGACTTTTATAGATATAAACTATATGGCACGACTTTAGAGTAGTGAAAGAAGTGAAGTTTCCTAAACGCTTTGTAACCTCCTATTCATAAATGTGGTACACTTCACACTCATGAATAAGACTCTACTCGACTCGGCTTGTCAAACTTTCTAAGACCTTTCTAAAACTTGTTTCTTTGAATACAAAGTTTGTCACGACCCAAAGTACACCCTAGACGTGACATGACAAATACGACCCTGAGTGGTCCTAAACAAGCAACTTGATATTGGCATGACACTAAGATAAAAAGGTATAATATGAAATCAATCATAAAACTAAAGGAGTCTAGATCATAAAATCTTAACATAAGAGAATCCTTAATACAAAGCTTGAAATGTGGAAGATACACTAAGTCTGACATAAGCCTTTACTATATAGATGTGGTTAGGAAAAACCCCTAAACCACAAATAAGTCTGAAACTGAAATGAAATGAAAGTAAAAGACTAGTAAAGTGTGATCCAGTCCTTGAACCATAAGGACTCACCATTAGCAAGCACCGTTGATAGATCCAATCTAGCCACGATCAGATGGAGAAAGTTCATACCTTATATTTTAGAACAATATAGGCACAATATGCATCAGTAATTTGATTGTACTGAATATGGGGAACATGCATAAAAATGTAAGCATAAATCATGATAAGTTTGAAAGTGTAATAATGCATGACCAAGTAAAACAATATCAAACCTTGACAAGCTAGAGTCATAAATCATGAGAGTGAAACGACCCCAAAAAAATGCCCGAAAATGTGCTTCGGAAACACCTATAATTGTAATTTCCATATATCTCAAAATCCGTGCATGATTTCGGAAATTCGACTTCATATTCTTATTTGTGGGGTCAAATTGAGTGGGAAATGGGTCTAACCCGAATTTTAGAGCAACCGTATCAAAATTCAAAAATCGCAAAAATTGCGATTTGGAGGGTCAACTTTAAAGGGGCATATCTCTTAGCACACAAGGAACTGGAAGGGCTGCAACCTATCAAATTAAAGCTCTTTGAGTTAGCTTTCCAACGCACTTGGTTTCACCTTATTCCGCGTTAGGATGAGGGAGTTATGACCATTTTCGAAAAACTTGTCAATGCAGAATTTCCAATTCCAGTGAGCGAATTTTCTAGGCGGGTTGGAGTCATTTTTTATAAAAAGGGGATATGTCCCATATTTAGTCATTTTCTAAACTCCAAAAACACTCTCTAAGCCCTCTCCAAAAATTCCACCAAGATCTTCAACCAAATTCAAACATCTCAAGCTCTAATTCCGGATTCAAGACTCAATCTCAAGCTTCGATTCTCCATTCCAATCTTCATCAAGGATTCTCCAAAGTTGAGGTATGTGGGTTTGATTGTGGAAACCTTCCTTTCCACAAGTCCAACCATTTATCCTCTATTTCTACTTCAAGTTTATGGGTCCTCATGATCAATTATGAACTCTTGAATTACGGAATTACTACTACACACCCTATTATGGTCCTTTTTGCATATTATCATGAAATGGAATTTTATGTGATGTTTATGGTTTACATGCTTCCATGATCAAATTATGAAGGTTGATATATATATGTATGTTGTTGGTGGGCTGATTTATATGGATTTTTGGAATTGGTTGGAATTAGTATTCTTGAAATACATGATTTCATTTACATGAACAATTGCCCACCTTGTGTTTGATAAAATGCCCATTTATAGAATTCTTAGGAAAGGGAAGGTCCAAGGTACGTCCTATGAGACGGATGGTTATGTAATTACTGAAATGATGATGAAATGGACACATGTATATGATTTTCTCTAATAAGTGTTGTGAGTCGACCATGCCTAGTACGGGGGGTAGTAGGCCCGTATAACCATATCGAGGGGTTTGTACCTTGGTTGCCTAGTACGGGGGGTAGTAGGCCCGTATAACCATATCGAGGGGTTGGTACCTTGGTCCCTAGCACGGGGGGTGGTAGGCCCGTGTAACATATCGAGGGGTTTGTACCTTGGTCCCTAGCACGGGGGGTGGTAGGCCCGTGTAACCATATCGAGGGGTTTGTACCTTGGTCCCTAGCACGGGGGGTGGTAGGCCCGTGTAACCATATTGAGGGGTTTGTACCTTGGTCCCTAGCACGGGGGGTGGTAGGCCCGTGTAAACCATATCGAGGGGTTTTGTACCTTGGTCCCTAGCACGGGGGGTGGTAGGCCCGTGTAACCATATTGAGGGGTTTGTACCTCTTTCGCCTCTCCAAGGGGGTGGTAGGCCTTGGAAATACTATATTGATGGTCACTCGCCACACATGTACTACGTCCCACTAAATATGATTTTTATGTAAGCATCATTATACATTCATTTCATTAATATGCTATTTATCGGGTATGATTACGCATTTTTCCTATGATGTCCATCTAATGTAGCATTGCATTGCATCCCATATACTTAGTACATTCAAATGTACTAACGCATACTCTATGCCTACATGATGTCACCATGTAGGGACCGGAGCACCGCTTGACCATCCTCCTCCGCGTGGCTAGTACGATTTTCTATAGTTGTTATTGGTGAGTCCTCCATTTCGGGGACGTTGCTCATGATCTTTTGCTATGTATAAAACTTTTCCTTTCTAGTTATGTTTTGACTATGAGGGTGAGCCCGGTAGTTTGTCTTGGCCCCCGCTAAGTACTCATGTTTAGAGGTGGTGTTGGACAAGTTGTGTATTATGCTTATCGCTTATGGTCATTTAATTGCTTCCGCGACCAAGAATGTGTAATGATACTCTATGAGGCTTGTTTAGGGTTCCTTCGGGTTCCCCATTCGCCGGTCACACCTAGGCCCTAGGCTTGGGTCGTGACAAACTTTGTATCAGAGCACTAGGTTGAATGATCCTCGGAGTCCAACACACCGCGTTGATTAGAGTCCGATTCATGGTTGTGTTGTGCACCACAACTATGAGTAGGAGGCTATGAGACGTTTTAGAAAATGTTTCCCTTCTCCATGTTCTAAGTCGTGCTGTAGAGTTGAATTAAGTTCTTCCCTAACGGTTGTTTTTTGCTATGCAAGATCATGTCTAATACAAGAGGAAGACGAGCCCGACTCGTTGCGTGAGTCATATAAGGTGTCTACTCCTATTTGGTGTATATATTGTTGCTAGGAAGGTCTATAGAAATTGTCCTATTTGCATCTTGCATAAAATATTGCCTTGTGATCTTGTTGAATTGAACATGGTCGATTTTGATGTTGTTCTTGCGATGGATTGGTTGCATGCATACTATGCTTCTATTGATTGTAGAACCCGAAGGGTCAAGTTCCAATTCCCAAGTGAACCCATTCTTGAGTGGGAAAGCCAAAATGTTGTAGTCAAGGGTAGATTCATCTCTTGCATTAAAGCCCGTAAGTTGATCTCCAAGGGGTGTCTCTATCACCTCGTGAGGGTTAGGGATGTGGAGTCCAAAACCCTTCTTATAGAGTCGGTTTCGGTCGTAAATGAATTCCTTGATGTCTTTCCTAATGACCTTCCCGGTGTTCCTCCCGAAAGGGAAATAGATTTTGGCATAGACCTCCTCCCCGATACTCAACCCTTTCTATCCCCCTTAGCCGTATGGCCCCGGCGGAGTTAAAGGAGTTGAAAGAACAATTAGGGATCTTATGAGGTTTTATTAGGCCTAGCCAGATCACCATGTGTGCACCGGTGTGTGGTTGAAAGAGAAAATGTGGTCCTTTAGGAGTGGTTAGTGATTATCGGCATACTAATAGGGTCATCCGTAAGAATAAATATCCTCTTCCTAGGATTGATGACTTGTTCGACCAATTGCAAGGGGCTAGCCACTTCTCTAAGATTGATCTTCGGTCTGGGTATCATCAAGTGAAGGTGAGGGAGGGTGACATTCCCAAGACAGCCTTCCGGACTAGGTATGGACATTATGAATTTGTGGTCATGTTCTTTGGGTTGACCAATGCACCGGCTACCTTCATGGACCTAATGAATAGGGTCTTTAAACCCTACCTTGATTCCTTTGTGGTCTTCATTGATGATATTTTAATCTATTCGCATAGCGAGGAAGAACATATGGGTCACTTGAGGGTTGTGTTGCAAAGATTAAGAGAGGAGAAGTTGTATGCCAAGTATGAAAAAGTGTGAATTTTGGCTGAGGGAGGTTGCCTTCCTAGGTCATGTGGTGTCGGGGGATGGTATTAAGGTAGACCCTAAGAAGACCGATGTGATTAGAAATTGGCCTAGGCCATTGACCCCGTCGGATATTAGGAGCTTCTTGGGCTTAGCGGGTTACTACCGGAGATTTGTGAATGGGTTTTCTGCTATTGCTTCTCCCATGACTAAGTTGACACAAAAGAAGGCTAAGTTTGAGTGGACCGACGAGTGCGAAAGGAGTTTTCAAACCTTGAAAGATAAACTTGTGTCCGCTCCTATATTGTCACTACCGGATGGGCTTGAGGGATTTGGTGTGTATTGTGATGCTTCTAGAGTTGGCTTGGGTTGTGTCCTAATGCAAAATGGTAAGGTGATAGCCTATGCTTCTAGACAACTCAAAGTGTATGAAAAGAACTATCCTACGCATGATCTTGAATTAGCCGCGGTGGTGTTTGCTTTACAGATTTGGCGTCATTATTTGTATGGGGTACATGTCGATGTGTTCACCGATCATAAGAGCCTCCAATATGTCTTCACCCAAAGAGATCTCAACTTGAGACAAAGAAGGTGGCTAGAATTTCTTAAAGATTATGATATGAGTGTGCATTATCATCCGGTAAAGCTAATGTGGTGGCGGATGCTTTGAGTAGGGTGTCTATGGGTAGCCTAGCTCATGTTGATACTGGTGATAGGGAAATGGCTAGGGAGGTACATCGGTTGGCTAGGTTTGGGGTTAGGTTGGAAGAGGTTGGTAATGGTGGTGTGGTCATTGTTGATGGTGCTAGGTCTTCCTTGGTTGATGAGGTGATAGCAAAACAAGATCTTGATTCTTCCTTGTTTTGAATTGGAAGGCCTTGGTGAAAGAGGGCAAGGTGGGAAGTTTTCTCCCAAGGGAATGGTGGCCCTTAGGTTACCAAGGTAGGTTGTGTGTGCCTTTGTTGATGTTTGAGGGGAGAAATTCTTTAGAGGTCATAATTCTCCTACTCCATCCAACCCGGTTCCACCAAAATGTATAGAGATTTGAGGGATGTGTATTGGTGGAGAGGCATGAAGAAGGACATTGCCAAATTCGTCTCCGGTTGTCATAATTGTCAACAAGTCAAGGCCGAACATCAAAGGCCGGGTGGTCTAACCCAAGACATAGAGATTCCTACTTGGAAGTGGGAAGAAATTAATATGGATTTTGTAGTGGGTTTACCCAAGACTAGAAAAGGTTTTGATTCTATTTGGGTGGTGGTGATAGGATGACAAAATCGGCTCATTTTCTACGGTTAAAGGACAAACATATGGGGCGGAAGATTATGCAAGGTATATATTCATGACTTGGTAAGGTTGCATGGGATTCCTCTATCCATCATATCGGACCGTGGTACTCAATTTACTTCACACTTTTGGAAGTCTTTTCAAAGGGGTCTAGGTACGAGAGTTAAGCTTACTACGGCCTTTCACCGCAAACGGATGGACAAGCCGAAAGGACTATCCAAACACTTGAGGATATGCCTAGGGCTTGTGTATTGGAACTTAAGGGTAGTTGGGATGATCATCTTCCATTGATTGAGTTTGCCTATAACAATAGCTATCATTCTAGCATCGGTATGGCTTCTTTTGAGGCCTCTCTTATGGGAGGGCGGTGTAGATCACGGTTGGGTTGGTTTGAGGTTGGTGAGTGGCCTTGTTAGGACCAGACCTGTTATGGAGGCTCTTAGAAGGTTAGGTGATTAGAGAAAGGTGAAGATGGCCCAAGTCGCCAAAAGTCCTATGCCGATGCGAGGAGAAGGGCTCTTGAATTCGAGTTGGTGGATTGGTTGATTTGAAGGTGACACCCATGAAGGTGTGGTTACGTTTTGCGTAAGAAGGGCAAGTTGAGCCCAAGATACGTGGCCTTATAGTGATGAGGAGAATTGGCAAAGGTAGCTTATGAGTTGGAATTCTAGCGAGATGGATTTGGTTTCACCGGTATTTCATGTGTTCTTTTTTTTTATTTGAGGAAGTGTGTGGTGATCCGAATTGCCATTGGTGTCTCTTGATGTTTGGCGTTGTTGTTGAAGATAATTTGACCTATGAGAGGTTCCGGTTTCGATTTAGATAGACAAGTGAAGAGGATGAGAAACAAAGATGTGGCTTCCATTAAAGTCCTTTGGAGAAATCAACAAGTTGAAAGTGCTACTTGGGAGGCCGAAGCGGACATGCAAAGGCGATATCCTTATCTTTTCCACTCCACTCGAGCCTAAGGTATTGATCTGAGCCCTTTATAAAATCTCAGGTCTTAAGTTCAGCCCCATGTCATTGCATACATTCATGCTTAAGTTGACAAGTTCATTGTGGTTTTACAACTATGTTGAGGTTTTGAAATAAGGTGTAAGTGCATTGTTGCATCCTTATGTGGGCTGAAATTTCCATGTTTGTGTCTCTCATGTACGTTCTTTAACATTCGGGGACGAATGTTCCCAAGGGGGAGATATTGAAACGACCCAAATGCCCGAAAATGTGCTTCGGAAACACCTATAATTGTAATTTCCATATATCTCAAAATTCGTGCATGATTTCGGAAATTCGACTTCATATTCTTATTTGTGGGGTCAAATTGAGTGGGAAATGGGTCTAACCCGAATTTTAGAGCAACCGTATCAAAATTCGAAAAGCGCAAAAATTGCGATTTGGAGGGTCAACTTTAAAGGGGCATATCTCTTAGCACACAAGGAACTGGAAGGCTGCAACCTATCAAATTAAAGCTCTTTGAGTTATCTTTCCAATGCACTTGGTTTCACCTTAGTCCGAGTTAGGATGAGGGAGTTATGACCATTTTCGTAAAACCTGTCTGTGCAGAATTTCCAATTCCAGTGAGCTATTTTCTAGGCGGGTTGGAGGTGTTTTTTTATAAAAAGGGGATATGTCCCATACTTATTCATTTTCTTAACTCCAAAAAAACACTCTCTAAGCCCTCTCCAAAAATTCCACCAAGATCTTCAACCAAATTCAAACATCTCAAGCTCTAATTTCGGATTCAAGACATAATCTCAAGCTTCGATTCTCCATTCCAATCTTCATCAAGGATTCTCCAAAGTTGAGGTATGTGGGTTTGATTGTGGAAACCTTCCTTTCCACAAGTCCAACCATTTATCCTCTATTTCTACTTCAAGTTTATGGGTCCTCATGATCAATTATGAACTCTTGAATTACGGAATTACTACTACACTCCCTATTATGGTCCTTTTTGCATATTATCATGAAATGGAATTTTTTATGTGATGTTTATGGTTTACATGCTTCCATGATCAAATTATGAAGGTTGATATATATATGTATGTTGTTGGTGGGCTGATTTATATGGATTTTGGAATTGGTTGGAATTAGTATTCTTGAAATACATGATTTCATTTACATGAACAATTGCCCACCATGTGCTTGATAAAATGCCCATTTATAGAATTCTTAGGAAAGGGAAGGTCCAAGGTACGTCCTATGAGTCGGATGGTTATGTAATTACTGAAATGATGATGAAATGGACACATGTATATGATTTTCTCTATATAAGTGTTATGAGTCGACCAAGCCTAGTACGGGGGGAGTAGGCCCGTATAACCGTATCGAGGGGTTGGTACCTTGGTTGCCTAGTACGGGGGG